>JACEGR010002120.1:0-80000 GCA_014170235.1 Listronotus bonariensis | reverse complement strand
CTTTTATGCATCTCTTTAAAATCCTTTTAAAGAAGCTCTTACTCTTTCACTTTGTCCATTATTTTATAACCAAAATGTGGAACAGCTGTCTGCAAACAATTTCCCATTTAACTGACAAGAGTCTTAATAAGGTAAACGGCACGTAGGTATACTAAAAATAATAGACCGCTTTGGCCCCAGCTCCCGTATAGACAGACTGGAGTGCTCAGCCCTTTGACCCCTATGCACTAGCAGATTGCTTAAAACTAAGTAAAAAAAAACAAAATAAAATTTATACATGGTGCATTTCTTTAAAGTCCCACGGTTACTTTTATTTTCCCAATAAACAAATAAATTTTAAAAATTAATTGTTTGGATATGAAATCGTTGCATAAATACTATATTTAAGAATGATATTGACAGATGAAAATTTCAAGATGGCGGCTGAACCCCGATTATTTATAACGCTAGATTATAAAGTCACCATCCTATATCTACTAAAAAATGGCTTTGCTTTAAAAATTACCCAAATACTTGATTCTCTTTTAAATGGTGATATAATATACAGCGTGCTTCATTAAAAATATATATACTTTTTGTCTTCCCCCTGTATAATATCATCAGTATCCCTATTAAAAATATCTTTAAATGAGCTTTAGAAAAATACGAAATTTAGTACATCTAACTTTATTTCTTTTAAAAAAAAGTGACCAAGCAAATAAAGTATTTTTTTATCTTTGGACAAACCACGAAGGCTAAAAGCCTAAATACTAACGTACCGTGGGTGTCTTAAGCGAGGTAAGAAGGAAGTTTGTTGACACGGGACTTAAATACTTGAAGATTTGGGGGGGAAGGAAAGACCTCCGCGGGCAGCAGGTTTCACAATCTAGAAACTCTAGGGATAAAAGAACGAACAAAGTGGGAAGTCCGGGGCCTGTCCAGTTGGACCGTATAGGGATGCATACGTGCGGAACCAAGAGTTTCTCTGTTGGGAACTGTGAGTAGAGGAACTATACTGGACAATTCTTCAGAGCAGAAGCCATGGAAGTACCTATAAAAAAGCGATAAATCCCCCACAGCCCAACGATGGGCAAGAGAGGGAAGCCTTTCTGTGAGTGAAGGATCATTAATGAGACGAATAGCTCTTCTTTGAATAGAATCAAGAATGTTTAGGGTTGTGGGGGACGCCATGCCCGAGATATGAGAACAATATTCCAAGGGAGGTCGGATTTGGAACACATACAAAGTTTATAAATTAGAAGGGAGAAATACTTTTGGCTCGAAAGAGAAATCCAAGCTTTTTAAGGCAGCCGTTGCTATAGATACAATGTGTTTATGCCAGTTAAGGTTACATTCAAATGTGACGCCCACAAGATTGAAGGTGTCTTTGCTCTGTAAAACTTGGCCGCTCATAAGTAGAGGATAAGTATTTGATGACTCTTTTCGCGACAAGGAACATGATTGTGTTTTGGATGCATTAAAATGGACGAGAAACGATCCAATATTAAATTAAGATCCTGCAAGAGTGATATCTGCATCGCTCTGCGTTTGTTTTCCAAGTCAGGTTGAGTGATGGGTTTAGGAACCTGAAAACCGGGTAATTTTTAAAGTATAGCCATTTTGTAGTGGGTGAAGACATTGACTTTATATTTTGGGGATATAAAGTACTCATCAGGAGCTTTAAAATTATGTGCCATAAGACTCCCCTTTCCATTTAACTTTTTTCTCTAAGGCGCCCAGCAGCCATCTTGAAATTTTAATCTGTCAATTTCAGTCCAAATTATAGAATTAATGCATCCATTTTATATACGAAAGTATATTTTTTCTTAAATTTTTCCGCTCAAAAAAAAAGGGGAGAACTTAAAGAAATGCACTGCAGAGGCGGCGGAGGGCATTGGCGATGTGGGTCACTGCCTACGGCCTCGCGGCCCGAGTGGCCTTGCGCCATAGATTTTGCATTAATAAAAGTAAAAAAGTAAAATTGTAAAGGGTCTCGCAGGAAAGGTGAAGACGTTTTTTTTCCACGATACCATTTGTCGAGAAGGGGCCTCGCGGATGTAAGGGCCTCGCGAAATGTATCTTGCCCACATAAAATTTTGATCTTGCGCCGCGACTGTGCACTGTATATAGGGAACTTCTTAGGCATTAGCTGAACATATAAAAAACCGAACCTACCCAGAAATTTACAAATTTAAAGTCTGCCTACACGCATTTGCTAACAATATAAACTAAAATGCATTTAGTTGTTCAAAAAACAAGTTTATTAAATAAAAAAAATAGTGTAGCCTAAATCTTAAGCTTTCGTAAAAGATTGTAAGAATTTTGTTTTAAAGGATATAAAATGGATAAAAATATAATCTTTTTAAGTTTTTCTTACGAGAGATTAATAGGTCTGTTGAGACACTCAATCTCTATACTATATGACCAAGACCAAAGCGGTCCCCTTGTTTTTGACTTACTTGATCTGAATGAATGGAGAACAGAGCCACAAAAGCATTTATATAATAGAAGATATATTGAGTACAAAGTCCCCAATTAAAACTTTGTTTGACAAAGGGTTTTATTTCCTAGGGTTACCGGCCGGCAGGGTAATAAATACCATTAAAAATAAAAGAAAAATGTTTTAAATCTTAGGAAGATGGGGTTCATAAGCGACTTGTATCTTAATGCTTTAATTCGTGTTACAAATTTTTTGCCCAATTTTTTTTTAATCCTTAGGGGACCGTGAAAAAATATTGACATTTAATTAAAACTGAAGTAAAAGAAAACAGTAGAAATCACAGAATAACAGTTAATAATAGCTCTGCACTAAATTAAGGAAGCAATACTACTTTATATCGGCATCAAATTTAACAACCAGAAAATTATATTGTACAGTGTGGTCCATTAAGTGTGCAACAAATGAGAAACTTTTTTATTTGCAATAGACATGATACCAGTTTTTAAAAACTGTTCTATAATGTTCAGAAGTAGGTGCTATTTCCAAAAAGAAAAAAATATCTTTGCAAAAAATAATGGTTTGGTTAGAAAAATACCATTTTAGTTTATGGTTTTAAATACCCGCTAAAACACACATTTTATAATGGCGTCTCTGTTTATATGGACATGACGTTACCAATAAGCAGGGGTGTTTTCTTTTACAAAAAGCTGTTAACTATAAAGCGGCACCGCAACATCTATTAGGTGTTTGCTTTAAGATTATGTAAAATAGCTATCTTGAATTTGTGATATTAAACGCATTTTATCTACTCGTGACGTCATTTCCTCTGATTGGTGTTTTAGGATTTATGGCGGGCTTTTTATTTTATAGATTGATTTTATAAAATTTATATATTAATCATTATTACATTGTTAAAATAAACACGTCTTTTATAAGGTATATATCTTATTTTATAAAATAAATATAAAATAATAATCATTTTTGGATGTTCATTATGCCTATTTGTCAGAAAAGGTTATTCTTTATAAAAGTTAGTGCATGGTCCCAAACTATATTAGCAATATGTAGTTAGTTTTAGTAAAATTGCTTGTTAACTATTTACTTTCCTTTTAAAAATAGCAGAAAATTGTATAGGTAAGTGATGTAGAGAATTGAATTTTATGTCAAAATTTGAAGTTAAAGCATTAGAGTAGGGTAAGGCGGGGCTAGTTGAGCATAGAGGTAAGTTGGGCAATCAAAATATCTCAAAAACTATCGACCGCACGCGAAAGCATCAAATGGCGCAAAGAAGGGGTTGCGCGAGGGTAACTCATTGTGCGACCACTAGCGGTGACGCGGCGATCGAGAAAAGTATCCGTGCGCATTGTTTATTTTGTGATTAAAAAGTAAAAGAATTGCAAGCCGGAAAATTTTATCTGTGATAGTTAAATGTATTCCGTTCTCAATCAGGTAAGTGTTAATCTTAAGTAAATTTATTGCAGTTTTAATATGTATAAAGATTTTATATACAATTCTAACCGGTTTTTTAATAAATTCACTTTTTCTTTAAAATTTAACGTTGGGGTTAGTTGAGCTACAGTAGCCCAACTAACCCCAGGGTTTTAAGTATAAAATGTTTTATTTTTTTTATTTTTTAGGATACGGACTTATAACAGTAAAACACTAAAGTCTTCTCAAGATTTAAAAGAGGCTGCAACCCGAACTTTATACAAGCAACAAAGAAAATTTTCTCTGGAAATAGTTTGACCATACCCAAAGGCTGGTCCAAGAAAAGCTGCAATTTTAACATACAGAAGGCATTACAAGAGAAGCAAAATAAAACTGCTTAAAAAGTTTAAAAAACGAAGATGAATTGATAGATATTAAATCCAATAGTTAAGCTAAGCTAGGTACGTTGCTGTTTTATTAATTAGATTTGTTGTTTTGTCACTATAAGATTATAAATATAAACAGCAAATTGTCAAAATGTATTTTTATTGTAAACGTATCTAACATTCAAGCCATGATTTGACTATACTTTCTAAGTGCTTCACTAGCCCCATACCCTTGCTCAACTTACCCCACCTATGGGGTACGTTGGGCATACTTGACTATCTACATTAAAATAGATGTAGCTCCTAAATTCGACTTAATAGAAAGAAATTACTATGGACACTATTAATAACAAATAAATTGCTAATCCATCATTATGCGTTATTAGCCATTAAGACCTATTTTTGAAGAGCTATAACCGATCAAGTGAAAAATTGCTCAACTAGCCCCGCCCTACCCTAAAACAAAATGTATAATTGTCAATTTTTTGCATTACGTATTACAACTAAAAAATTGGCAAGATGAAGCAAAATTTAAAAGAAAATTTAATAATTTTATTTATTTTTTATTTGCTATCTAAAGCCAAGTATTTTGAAAACTGTTAATGCATAATGTTAAAAATTGTCAAAAATATTTTTTTACTTTAATTCTTTAACTTTAAATTTTGACATAAAATCTAATTCTCTACAACATTTACTTTATACAATTTTGTCCTACCTATTTCAAAAAATAAAGCTATTTTACTCTTGGTCTTTTTTATATTTTTGGTTATAACTCGCCCTGTATATTACCAATCGGAGTTAAATTTTGTATTTATCAGTTTTCCCAAAGGGCGGTAAAAAATTCCAAAATTTTTGGTTCATTTGTCCTCTTGTAATACCTATCCTGGGACACACTGTATAAGAGAGGGACTCGCGACGACTTTTAACTTTTCGGAAATACCCTTTTTTTTATTGTTTAACTTAAAATCCACCAAAATTCTAAACTAACTAAAAACTTTTAAAGGCCCAACAAAATTTACGCCTAATTTATTGATGTTTATTTAATAATCATAAAAATTATATAAAATACTAAATATACATACCTTTGCATTTCACACCTATATGCCCTTGACCCCAAATATAATCTTTACCTGTAACAAAATTAAATTTACATTATCTATCTAATTTTGCATTTTTCCGGAAACGATGTACATTTCAAAGCGCTAAAAAGCGCTGTATTCCAAAATTAGCCAGATATACAGTGTGCTTTTTTAAAACTTACATAGGCAAAATTTTCTAAACCACGGCAAATATCAAATAATAAAAAATACGGTTTCCTTAATACCCGGGAAATATAAATGACGTATTTTTCGAAACACCTCTATCAATCCCTTAAGCTGCACCCCCAATTACTTTAAAATCTTAAATAGCAACATCCCTTTTGTGGCACCTCCTCTGGAAAGCTTTTTAAAAATGCTTTTCGTTGGTCATAAAAAATTTGGAATAAAATTAAATACTATCCCTAAATTTTAAAAATCATACCTTATTATTCATAAACAGTACCTACACTTCCCATTTGGCTACCAGAGGTCTTAATTTCGAGCGACGTTGATGTAATGAATGCTATCTACTCCTTCTTAAAAAACATCAATCTAAATCTATAATATTTCTTTTTTATCTCTTATAATTTTTAAAATTATTGCATCACGTACTGAAACCTAATTGTACATTACACTTTCCTTAATCTCTCCTTAAATGTCTTCCTTTTTAGTGGTCCTCTTTGTGTGTCTTTTTAAAGTCGCTCTGACAGACCCCAGGGCGCGAAGCGAAGTGTCCCCGTCTTTTTGTGTACATTAGGCTTTTTTCTATTTTTTTTAAATCTTATACTTTATCGATAATAATTTATTATTTCGTGGCTAAAACACTTAGATTGTAAGGCCAGAATCAGAAAAAAAAAAAACCGTACCTACCAGAAAATGTCTATTTAAATTGATATAAAATGAAATAAAAACTATTAATAAATTAAGGGGTTGATAGAGATGTTTCGAAAAATACGTTATTTATATTCCCCGGGTATTATGGAAACGGTACTTTTAGGGCTGGCAACCGAAACCGGTTTTTCGGTTAACCGGTTAACCGGTTTTCGGTTAACCGCGGTTTTGACTAAAACCGAAAACCGGTATTCGAAAACCGGTTTCGAATATCGGTTAACCGATTTTAAAAAAGCGGTTTTCAAATACCAGTTTTTTGGATAATCGGTTTTCGAATACCGGTTTTTGGATAATCGGACCAAAATCGAAAAGCGGTTCTTCGAAGAATAGCAATTAATAGGTTTTTGGTTGATTGCGGTTTATATCTAAAAAAGAAAAACCATTCATTTTGTAGAATCGGATATTGGTTGACAGATTATACAGGGTGGTTTATTTATATTTAACCTTAGACAGGCAAATAACCAGAAAACGGCGCATTTTAAAAGAAAATGTTTCTAGTAAGAATTGTTTGAAATAAAGCGGCAAGTTTAATGGTATTATTATTCAAAACTTTAATATATCGGGATTCTTGCGATTAAAATCGGTAATGTCAATAGCATGTCGGCAGCACTATATTTGCGGTCATCCAGAAATCCCATGTTGACAGATTTAATACAATTTTTCTTATAATATACGTCGTGCCAGCTCGCTACTTGCAGTGTGTTGAACACTAGCAGGTCAAAATTAGACAAAAAAAAACATTCCGGATAGGATGACTAATCGAGCTTGCTTAGTGGCACGACGTATATAACAAATATGTACTAAAAACTACAACTTACCATAATAATACACTAAATTAAAATTTAAAAATCACCACTTTTCCTTTTCTGTTTTTTATTAACCAATAAACCAAGAAAAAACACCGAAAATAGAATACCAATTTTAAATAAAGAGGAAAAAATAAATTATGTATGTATGTATGGAATTTTTACATCACCTTTTAGAATCTTGCATTTTATTAACAGGGATGTTATATTTTTATTCTTATTTATATTTAACCAATTTCTTTTGAAGAATATTCTAGGATGAATAATGATTATCACTTAACACCACAGCTCATGGGCAAATCCGTAATCAACGCAAAAACGATTAATAGAGAATAATTACTTTCCGATTTTCTGTTAACTGTAGTTTAGAAAAGCCTTTTTCGGTTTTGAGAACCGTTTTCGGTTTTCAGTTTTAAAGACCGTCGGTTTTCGGTTTTAAAAACCGATTTCGGTGTATCGGTTTTGAAAACCGTTTTCGGTTTTTCGGTTTTAAAAACCGGTTTTTAATACCGGTTTTTAAATATTCGGTTCACCGGTTCTAACCGAAACCGGTTATTTTAAAAACCGGTTAACCGGTTTTGTTGTTTTTCGGTTTTTGCCAGCCCTAGTTTTCACACTAAATTCCCAGTATTTTAAGGTAATAAAATAAGCTAAGCCTTAGTGAAATGTCATATTATAAAAAAATTACAGAGTTAAAAAACTGCATTTAAAAGAGTACTTTTATCAACAACGTTTCAATCGTTGGCTCCTGAGCTTGCAAGTGATATCTCTACGGGTGGACGATATTAGATAATACACATACCTACATGTTAATAACGTGCTGTCCTAATCTTAAATAAAAATTCAAAAATGAATGCGGCACTTAAATGCGATAACACAAAAGATACTTTCATTTTCAAATGAATCATAACCAAATTCCGGTACTAATAATTTCCATTACAATTTTTCGAATAATTCGGTACTTTTTAATTCTTACCTTTAGATTTACAAAAAAAATGTATAAACCTACATATTTTCACAAATAAAGCCACGTAATAAAAAATATCTTTTTATTATTATAATGGGGCTATCATTTGATTCCGAATATAATATTAAATTCCTAGAAATATGCTACTTACACTGCAACACAAGCCTAACACAACGTGCTTACTAAACTATGTATTGTTAGAAATACACATTACGCAGGTATGGATTATTAACAGTTTTTACACTAATTTAGCACGATTCCACACAGTTAATTATGGCGATCGAACCACAATCCTTTTACAAAGTAAACACTATAATTGCTGAGAAATACATTTTTAAACGCATGCAGTTTTGATGCAAAAGGTTTGCTGCCACTGATTTGTTTCCAGTGCGCAAAAGTAGGTATTTAACTGTACTTTTAGGAACTGTGTTAATATTTAACATCAACGATAGGAAAATGAACTTTGAAATTCGATAATTTACAAACTTTGGGAAAAAAGTGTAAAAAATTCATCACGAAAAATCCAAAATTAGTTTTAAAGGGTGTCTTGGCAAGAAATTGCCAAAAAATTACACAATAAATGCATTAATTATTTTAGTTGGTTTTTAAGTAAAAGTATTGACATTAAACCTTTTACAACGGTGTATTTAAATGACGAAACTTTGGACGTCTTAGACTTTAATTCTCGACTCGTATTTGGGTCTCTCTTGTACCATTTCCTTAAGGTGGGTCCAGACTTGAACATTTTAACCCGAACGAACAGAACGAACTTAGCGCGCAGAGCAGGATTTTCAGAGTCTGGACCTGCGTCCGAGCCGAATTGAACGCGCCAAACGTTTTCCGTAGCTTGTCGGTAAATCGAAATTGATCAAAAGGATTTATTGTTCGCCGAATTATTCAGTTGACGGGATATTAGAAAGTTTGAATTGCTCGCACCATTCGGGTCTTTTGTTTTGTGTTGTGTGGAGGTAAATTAAGGTTAGGTACAATATAACTTGAAATGGAGTGGGACAGGGAAAAGTGTTTAAAATTAATTGACACGTATGAGCAATACCCTGTGCTGTGGAATCCCAAACATGGGTACCCATTGGCTTTTCTGTTTTTTCTTCTTTTTGGCCATTTTACAAATAATAAAAAAGCGGTAAAAGCTACTACTTTCTCAGAATGCATGTCTTCTACATGCAATTACCTCCTTTTATTTCTATCAGAAATACCGTTTCTTCTTTTTGTGGAAAAAAAATAAGAGCAAATACCTACACTACAAATACTTCAGAACAAGTCGATTTTTTATTTTCATATAAGTATATTCGCGGGAATGCAACGATATTTTGTTTGGACTGTTCGTTCTGTTTTTCCTGCGCGCTCAGTTCGTTCGGGCTAAAATGTTCAAGTCTGGACCCACCTTTAGAATATGCCAAATACATTAAATCGTTACTTGTTCGTGGCCAGTGTGTGTTATTCTTTGTGCCACCTTTTTAAAACAACTTATTTTTTGATCTATTTTATCCACGTTTCGCCAAAAAAGTACACAAACCACGGTAGCCAGCACCAAAGACAGTGACCTTAGAACCATTATCATGTCGATGATATATCCTGCCCATAAGGCACTTTTTTAGGATGCACTTACAGTTTGTCTACGCCATGTGGACCAAAATCATCCGTTTTCATGACACGACCACATTATCATAGTAAGAAAAAATATTTTGTGACCCCCCGACCCTTTGCTGCTTTTTTATTTTATGTCATATGATATAATGTTCCAAATATTTATTTAATCCATACCTTTTTATGCATTTTTATAATACTAATTTGGATATAAATTCATATTGCAGTACGTTAACACATTCTCTTACATCAAGTACATCGCCAACTGACGAGGGGTAAAACCACTGAGGAATTGTGGTGTACAAGCAGATGGAATTGAATGAAATTATGTGGAAATATATGGAATTGTGTAGAACTGGAAAAGGTAAAGTGAAATTGATGTGAAAATTTATTTGGGTACACGCCAAAAATAGAAAAAAACCCCAAAAAAAATTTAAAACAAGTAACAAGAGAACTAAAAATCGACGTTTCGGTGGCAAGCCTACCACCGTTGTCAAGATAAAATGGAATAGAAATAAAAAAATTAAAAAATTACCTACTATTTAGGTTTAAAATTTTAAAATTTTAGCTTTAGTTTTAGGAGATCTGAATTTGTGTCAATGAATCCGCCGAACGAATACATAACATATCTTCAACTCAGGTAAAGTGGAATTGTGATGGAGTTATGGGGAATTGTGGGTAATTTTTGTGGAACTGTTTAAAATTGTCCAATTATGTTGGTGAACGTTGCCCGGTTTTTAAAATTTACTGTTAAATTCTGCCCCTTTTTAGTTTTAGCATTGTTTTTTTAGAGATGAAGACCTTTTTTCGCCCTAATTTTTTTACAATAAGAAATTTATTCTTGGTAAAAAACAGGCATTAAAGTGGAATTGTGACTGAATTATGTAGGATTTTGTGAAATTGTCATAGGATTATATGAAAAAGTGGAATTGTGGTGCCCACATTTTTATCAGTGATTTACCCCGCGCCAACTAATTACCAAAGCAATTTTTGCGCATAGATACTTCTAACGTGAGTAGTAGAAGTAATATAAAAAAAGTCTTTATGAGATTCGGGTATGATTGAGACTAAACTGCAGTTCGTTATTTGCTTAAAACTTTATCAAAAAAAAAAAGCATGAAATTTGCACGCCACCTTAACATAATACATCCTAATGAAAAAAATTAACAGTAAGAACGAAAAACTCTTCAATGTCAAAAAGCAGAAAAACCGCACACTATTGCCGAAAATTTGACGTTATCAGCAGCTGTAGAAAGAAAATTAAAATTAAGCGTCTTGGCAACGTTGCAATTGCAAATTTAGTGCATAATGACATGTCATAATAAAGTTTTGCTTGCGGTTGAAGTTATTATTCTATTTTTATTAACTTTCATGACTTATTGGATAAATGTTATCAAAAATAAAAAAATTGTTATTCTACATCTTACGTTAATTTGTTTAAGTGGTTGCCATCATGGATTTCGATAAAAATTCTGCAATAAAGCCGGTTTTGGCTTGTCTGCAGTCTAAGTCTAAATAACGAAAAACTTAGGTTTTGTGGATTTGACTCTTTGTTTGACCTCCGGACAGTGCGGACGTGCGTAGAGGAGTACAAAGTTCTTCCCGGAGTGGCGGCTAGAGGTGTCGTACGAACGTTTTTTACCTTCGGGGATCAAGGAAAGATTCACGCTAAATTGACGGCATCTTTCTTCTGGATCTAAGCGCTGTGAGCGAAGATTTCTATAAGCTGATGGTATCCGGTTTGGTGGTGAACACGAGGTATTTCTCAAATGGCGGGAAATAGATGGGCGTGCCATGGGAACTGTCAGTAGTGAAAGTGAAGGTTATACGTAACACCAGTAGCAGATCTTGGTTTGACAGCCGACAATTTATGCATTGCATCAATTGTTGAATTGTTTGTTTTCTTTTGGAATTTCTGGGAGCTACGAGCTCGATTATCCAGATTATCCGCCGACGAAGTCCTGGAAAGCATAGTCCGGAAGGGGAGAGTGGTGGATTGGACCTGAAGGGACCAAAACCAAGAAAAAAATAGAGAGAGAGATAGAGATTTTGTGGCTTTATGTAAAGTTTTTCGGCACGATGGGTGTTATTCTGCTTTGTGCTCTATAGGTTGTTAGACAATGTTGCTTAATATTTTTTGTGAAATGTAATGCCTAATCAGGTAATTTCTGTAAATATTCTTCACCAAATTGTGTGTTGTATGCTTCCTAATTTGAATCGCGGATAGCAGAGATTGTGTTTGGAAAACAAGATGTCAAAAGGCTTAAAAATAAACCTTCTCCTGACAATACCATTCAACGCAGTTAGCTAAGGTAGATTTTAATTCCGTTTTTGATGCCGCTATAAGTAAGGCAAATTTGGAAACTAAGCTAAAAAAATCTGCTGGAATGATCTGCCGATAGAATGTTACACTTGAAATTAAACTCTGCAAATTTGGATACGTTTTGGTTAAAAAGAAAAACAGAATACCATGAAATGACAACTGAGGCATTGAAGTGTTTGAATCCATGTGCCACCTCGTATTTATGCGAGTTGACACTTTTATTAATGGCCCGAATAAGAAGCAAGCAAGAAATCGCTTTAATCAACTTAATTTTTAATGTAAGTTAATTTGCTTGTATTAACAGAGCCGGAATAATTATTAATATTAAGAACATTTTTATTTTAGAATTTGCGACAAAAGTTTTGTCCCCCCAGATTAGATTAGATTAGAATAGGGCCGGGATAACCCATGCACTGAAGCCGCTCGGCTTATTGTGCGCCCTGTCTTTTTACGTCTGGGCGATGTCAGCCAGACGGGACCTACAGCTTAACGTGGGTTCCGAACCACGGTCCTATGAGCGACAACTTAAGACCTCGTCCCTACTCAGGGGGCACTACTACTGAACCTACCAACTGAGTGGGGTCCGCATGTCTACGGTTGCGCAGGACACAGCAAAGTGTGTTCCGGCGCCCTGGTCCTTTGGTGGCCTTCAGCGTCGATACATTTTGCACTTTGTCCGTCTGGTGTTGAGCTAACCACTAAATTTCCGACCAACTTATAAATAAGTATTTGGCCTCAGCAGGATTCGAACCCACCTCACGTCCGTTGTGCGCTCAACAACTTAACGCCTTACACGCTAAGCTATCACCGGACAAAAATGTATAATTTAAGTAAATCTTTTAGTTGTATCTTTTTCGTAAATTTGATCCAATTATCTTAATAAATTCCGAATATTAAAAAAATTATTGTCATTTTTATATGCAGTTTTTTTCTCTCCACCATTTTTTATGCAAGACTTTGGATGGCTTATCAGTAAGAGGAAAATATTTTTGCAAAATTGAAACAAAAGCAAGCCCGGTTGACTTTTTAAATTACAAAATATTGATTTATCACTAACCTTATATAAAAAAAAACAAACATTCTAGCAAAAAAGTTATTTAAGCTTCGAAGGACCAACCACGATTTCTTTAATAAAATAAGTTTTATTTAATGGTTTATAGCTTAAAAAAATCACCAATATGCTAATTTATCAATAATATTACTAAGCGCCAGACACATTATGAAGTGGTTATTTATCTTGATTTATCTGCTTTAAAAAAAATGTTAAAAGTATGTTATCAAAATCGCTGTCATTTCGAACATTTTTTACGATTGCTTTGAATGTACTACATACTTTTTACATTTATAATTACTTTTATTAAACACGCTTTTAAAAAACTGATTTGATGTTTTAATCAAACCTCTAAGGTAGCTTAAGTGTTGTTTTTAAATATACAGGGTGTTCCAACTCTATACACAAAAATCTTCTCTCCTGTACAAGATACGAAAATAAACTCTACTGGGTGTTCCGACAAACTTAAGGGCTAATTCTACAATCAAAAATAAGAAAAAAACTTCATATGAACAATATACTAAACGTCTTAGTTTATAAGATTATTGTTTTTTGTAATAACTTTTAAACCAATTCAAGTACTTTTAAAAATTAGGAGACGCCTCCTATGCATCAAGAGACATTTTCTGGCATACAAGAAAAATTTTTTTACCAGTGTCGTCCATGAGAGGTTTAAGGTAAATATTTTTTAATAAAAAAAATGGTACGCCAGTGCATAAAAATACTTTTTAAAATTCCCTTTGGGTTAGGTTGGGAACAAATTTGATCTCTCGATATTTTTCGTTTGATGCACGGTTTTGCGTAAATAAATAAAAAGCATTTTTCGGCGTGGTCAAGGCCCTATCTATTTGAAGAATAAATATCGAAGGTAATTTTTCACTGTAGAATTTGATATTATCCATACGAAATAACCGTGCCCAGAAATGGTTTTTATTTATTTTCGCGAAAACCGTGCATCAAATACACACTAGAATTTTTAAAATTTTTTAATTATTATTTAATTGCATAGATAAATTATTAAAAACCTATGCGCACTACACAGTGGCGGATCGCGCATGCCGACATTGCCGCGAAAAGCCGATTTCAAACATCAAATAAAAATTATATATATTGGAGGTACAATTCGGGAATAAAGAACTTTTTTATCAAAATTTCCTGCACTTTTAGAAACTTTTATAATATTTAATCTATCTTTTATACTTTATGAGAATTTGGTTTTTGTTAATAACAATTTTATTGCAGAAAAAAAAATAAAAATACATCTTTTTCTAGATGTCATTCCAGGTCGTTTCAGCCATCAACCATATTTTAAGAAGTCTTGTAACTACTATTTTTTGCAGGAAATAAACTTCTCGACTAGACTACTATTAGTTTCAACTCGTAAAATTTCGACAGGTTCACCATTTTGTCGAAAAAATTTATGGACCAAAAACGGATTTTCTTTTATAGAAAAAAAAGAAAATAAAACAACAAAAAATATTGTTAAGAGGTTTCTGTAACCAGGAGATAAATAAAATAAAAAGATCATGTATATTGATATTTAAGATAAATAGATTTTCATTTTTTACTTTTCCCAAAATCATATGTTTATTTAACATTAAAATTATTTTAAATGATAAAATCGTTTTGATTAATAAAATTTGGTACACTTCCTTAATCTCGATTGACAATACAATATAACATATTTTTTATGATTGTAAATCCAACGTGTCCGCCGATACAAAATGGCGGATTATGCTTTCACAACTACCACAATATGGGTATCAAATGAAAGGGCTTGATTGGTGGAATAGAACCCACTATGAAATAATTAAAATTAAAAATGGCCGCCACCACAAAATGACGGATTACATAATTTTTTTCACAACTATCAATATGGGTATCAAATGAAAGGGCTTGATTCGTAGAATATATGTAACTTACTATGAAAAAATTTAAATCCAAGATGGCCGCCGACACAAAATGACGGATTACATATTTTTTCCACAACTACCCCAATATGGGTATCAAATGAAAGGGCTTGGTTGGTAGAATAGAGATCACTATAAAAAAATAAAATCAAAATGGCCGCCGCCACAAAATGGCGGATTACCTAGTTTTTCACAACTATCAATATGGGTATCAAATGAAAGGACTTGATTCGTAGAATATTAGTTACTCTGAAAAAATTTAAATCCAAGATCGCCGCTGACACAAAATGACGGATTACATATTTTTTCCACAACTACCCCAATATGGTATCAAATGAAAGGGCTTGGTTGGTAGAATAGAGATCACTATAAAAAAATTAAAATCCAAAATGGCCGCCGCCACAAATAGCGCGGATTACCTCATTTTTTTCACAACTATCAATATGGGTATCAAATGAAAGGACTTGATTCGTAGAAAATTAGTTACTATGAAATAATTTAAATCCAAGATCGCCGCCGACACAAAATGACGGATTACATATTTTTTCCACAACTACCCCAATATGGGTATCAAATGAAAGGGCTTGGTTGGTAGAATAGAGATCACTATAAAAAAATTAAAATCCAAAATGGCCGCCGCCACAAAATGGCGGATTACCTCATTTTTCACAACTATCAATATGGGTATCAAATGAAAGGACTTGATTCGTAGAAAATTAGTTACTATGAAATAATTTAAATCCAAGATCGCCGCCGACACAAAATGACGGATTACATATTTTTTCCACAACTACCCCAATATGGGTATCAAATGAAAGGGCTTGGGTTGGTAGAATAGAGATCACTATAAAAAATTAAAATCCAAAATGGCCGCCGCCACAAGATGGCGGATTACCTAATTTTTTTCACAACTATCAATATGGGTATCAAATGAAAGGACTTGATTCGTAGAATATTAGTTACTATGAAAAAATTTAAATCCAAGATCGCCGCCGACACAAAATGACGGATTACATATTTTTTCCACAACTACCCCAATATGGGTATCAAATGAAAGGGCTTGGTTGGTAGAATAGAGCTCACTATAAAAAAATAAAATCCAAATGGCCGCCGCCACAAAATGGCGGATTACCTAATTTTTTCACAACTATCAATATGGGTATCAAATGAAAGGACTTGATTCGTAGAATATTAGTTACTATGAAAAAATATATCAAATGAAAAGGATTGGTTGGTAGAATGGAGCTCACTATAAAAAATAATATCCAAGATGGCCGCTGCTATAAAATGAAAAATTCTATATTTTCCACAACTACTTTAATATAAAATCGTTGGTTAGTTCTGGTAAGTTATAGAAAGGCACTATAAAAGCGCTTGGTTGGTAGAATAAGGCTCACTATAAAAAAAGTCCAAGATGGCTGCTGCTACAAAGGGCAAATTACATATTTTCCACAACTACTTCAATACAAAATCGTTGGTTAATTCTGGTTAGTTATAGTAAGGCATTAAATGAACTTAATAGAATGATAAGTATCAAGTAACAACAAAACTAAAACAAAAGAAAATAAATTATGTAAAAAATGTAAAGCGGTTTTATTGTACTAAAAGCTAAAAAGTAATTCGGTAAGTCCGTGATACCAGATCGCACCAGTAATAATTCACGTATAGTGTGTTATAGATTTTTGATGTAGAATTTAGGATAAAGTCAAAATTTGTTAAAATATACACGGTGTTCCATTAAAAAACCTACTTAACAACAGAAAGTCTGTTTCTAAAGCCCCTTGTAAATAACTGGTACTGTTAGTAAAAAAGTGTATCCAAATCAAACATTTTTATTTTAAGTTTATTTTTTTATCTTGTACCGAATATGTGTGTGTAAAAGAGTTGGGACACCCTGTGTACTTTGAACGTGTCCCTAATTAATTTAAACTAGCTCAGTTTTTATTTTATTTTATTAACCTGAAATTTTTAGAATGCAAACATGTTTTATTTTTCAGATCTTTAAGATGATTAAAAAAAAGATCTGCTATAGAGCTTCTGGCCATTAGTGCATTAAAACTGTAATGATCAGGAGGCCTCGAGGTATAAGACCCTCTCGTAAATTGTGACATTTATCTGTGAACTGATGCTTAGTGGATGAAGTTTATTTTACGTAAATTTAACAAAGCCTTAACCACCCGTGGTAGTGTACCTAGGAACATCAAGGGTGCACAAGGGCCCATGAGGACCAAATTTAAAATTTATATGCAACCAGTTTTTATGACAAATTCAAAGGCCAGATATACAGGGTGGGAACTAAAGGGCACATTTTCAATGAATAACTGAGTAGAAACTGAAAACAAAAATTTAAAGATGATGGGTTTGATCGGGACCCAACGTTGTTTATCGCGTAGGCTAGCAAAACTGGGCCAACTGTATTATTATAATGATTAAATTATTATTAGAATAATCGTAAAAATTCTTAAGAATAGAGAAATTACAACTAAGCATTATATGCAACTAAATTAGCAATATCTAATAAATTTATTAAAAGATATATTAGGTCCCTACTACTAAAAAAAACACCTTTAGGGGCAAATCTATCGTACAACATTATATTTTAATGGCAAGTTAAAGGTCTCAATATTTGTAATAATGTGTTACAATTATACAGGATGTTCGAAAAATGCGTTAGGAAATTTTAAGGGACTCGCTTATGCTAGGGACAACGTTATGTAAGTCCTTTTACAAAATGTCGAAATCTCAATGGTATACCAAGTTACAGGGGTTAAAGTTCAATTCTTTTATTTTGGTTTTTTCGCTATATTGCATTTATTTTTTGACCAATTCTACACTCCTCAAAGAATCAGCCGCATATGCTCGATTTCTTCCATAAGCTTCAATACAAAAATGCTTCATTTAAATGGCCATATCTCTTTTAATTATTAAGTTATCAAGGCAAATAAAAAAGAGAATGTTAAGGAAAGGTGGAGCTATGAACTTTATCGTAGCCGTTGTTATTTACTGTTACCAATACATCCTACGGGGCGATAAAACTTTTTGAAAAAATAATAATTTTTAACCGGCCTGTATAATGTGCTATTAATTGGGACGAATATCATTTGTAAATAAATTATACCCTTACTCATTTCTGATATTTTATAATCACAAATTTGAT
The DNA here is from genome assembly GCA_014170235.1 of Listronotus bonariensis. NCBI lineage: Eukaryota > Metazoa > Arthropoda > Insecta > Coleoptera > Curculionidae > Listronotus > Listronotus bonariensis. The sequence continues at coordinate 61,978 of JACEGR010002120.1, read as the reverse complement.
TACTCCCTTTCAACAGCACATCATACAGGGCAATTAAAAATTTTTTTTTTGTTTTTAATTTTATCACCCCGTAGGATGTATTGGTAACAGTAAATAACAACGGTTACGATAAAGTTATAGCTCCACCTTTCCTTAACATTTTCTTTTGAATTGTCTTGACAACTTAATAATTAAAAGAGATATGGCCATTTAAATGAAAGCATTTTGTATTGAAGCTTATGGAAGAAATCGAGCATATGCGATAATTCTTTGAGGAGTGTAGTTGACATTTGGCACTACAAATGAAGCTTGCAGATTCTAAAATTTTAATATAAAGTACTTTTTAATACCGCCAGAAGGCACTTTACCGGAACTTAAAATTGATTTACATTATACCCTTTATTTTGACAGATATCGCAAGCGGGCGCGCCATTTATAGACAGTCAAAAACTTAAAAACGAAGGCGCTATAAAAGTCGATAAACCTCACTGAGGCACCAATGACACAAGTTGTCATCACTTCAATCACATACTCATATACATACAGGGCAATTCAGTAACTTAACCGACAATCTTTATGGAGTAATTTACAATTTAAAATAAGAAAACTTCATATGAACCTATAGCTTAAACGTCTTGACTCTTTGAACTACGGTGTGTTAAATATTTTAAAACATGACCTTTTTTGTTTTATTTTTAATAATTCCTCGTAGTTTAAAAACTAAGACGCTTAGGATATATGTTTATATGAAGTTTTTTTCTTATTTTCCGTTGTAGAATTGAGCCGTGAAGTTTGTGGGTTGAGTTACTGATCACCCTGTATGTATGTATGTAGGTAATTTATTTAAAATTAATGAAAACTTTGTGTCGATTGGTGGATAAAAGGGTGGGGTTTATCGACTTTGATAAAGAGTACCTTATTTTTAAGTTTTTGATTGTCTATAAAAGGGCGCTCCCAGCTTTACGATATCTGTCAAAATAAAAAGATTATGATGCAAATAAATTTTAAATTTCAGGTAACGTGCCCTCTGGCGGTATTAAAAAAATACTTTTATCTTAAAATTTTAGAATCTGCAAAGCTTGATTCGTGTGCCAAATGTCAACTAGATGGGTCAAAAAATAGATACAATATAACGAAAAAACCAAAATAAAAATTGAACTTTGTCCCCTGTAAATTGGTAACCAAGGAGATTTCGACATTTGTCAAAGGACTTACTAACATAACGCATTTCCGGAACACCCTGTATAATATTACAGTATTGCTTTCATGTATTAACAGAGCATTGTACCCTACTTCCAATTATATTTAAAACAGAACTATTTGTGTGCAATAAGACTGATACAATTTTCGTTCCAAAAATCCCTATCTATCAACGCACTGTGGTATACTTTTTACTTAGCTAAAGGTGTATACGTTTAAATGCTATAAAATAAAAAAAAAAACCAAGGCTACAACCTACTATCTGTTAAAACAACTAACGTAAATTCTTTATTGTTATTTCTTTATCCCTTAACAAAAATAAAATGCAGCTCTTAATGTTCCACATTAATGCATTAAATCAAGTAACAAAACTATAGTTATGGATGGAAGAATATAAAGAAAAACAAATGGGAATACCATCGACTTAGAATAACGTTAATAGTAATCGTTCTAAAACAATACTATAATAAAATAAGAACGACCTTAACACGTTATCTTGTCTGTTTTGTTGTAAATATACAGGGTGTCCGCTAATTAACGATACACTGATACACAAAAAACACAGATTCCTTATGTTAAAATATTAAGATAAACAGCGTGTCTACTTAAGTTCGCACCATATGCAAAACTTTTTATATTTTACATAAAAAGGACTTTCTTCATAAAAAGCTCTGCTTGTTCTAAAACCTTAAATTCAATCATCGAGATATTATTTTTTGCTGTGGTATACGAGGTATGCCAAAAATATGAATTTTGCTTGGGAAAGAAATACCTTTATTTTTCATATTATCGAACATTTTTATAGGGAAGAGATGTTTCGGATTAAAAATACCTTTTGAAAATATGCAAATTGGTTCATTTTTAAGAAATAACTTTTTTAACATTTTTTCTGCAACAACGAGCGTTTCAGTGACTTTCCGCTGTTTTGACAGTTCTTAAGGTCTCTTTACATATTACATTTCGAAATAAGTATGCACTACAAACTTAAATTTTGGCCCTTAACACAAAAAAAGTTATAATAAAAGTTTTTCTTGAAGATAAACAAGTTTGCATAATTATTTGACTGTAATTTTTAATCCTTAAAATCTTTTCTTTATAACACATTTCGATATTATGGAAAAATAAGGGTACTTTCTCTTGAGCGAAATTCATATTTTTGACATTCCTCGTATACTACTGGCAAAAAATTAATACCTGATGATTGCATTTTAGGTTTTAGACCATGCAGAACTTTTTATAAAGAATAACTTTTTTTTCGTAATATTAATAATAAAAAAGTTTCCCATACAGATGCGAACTCAAGTAGACACGCTGTATTAACTAAACATACCTAGATCCAAAAGGTGATAATAAAGGAAGATGCAGGGTGTCAAAGTGAAAAATATATTTTAATTTTCTCGATAATTTTTAGGAAAATCGGTATCTAGGGGTTTTGGCATTGAGCTATTTAGAACTGATATTAACTTTATGTGTAAACAAGGGGCTAGATACTATTTAAATTTCTCTAAAACGTCCCAACTTTTTGTGCTACTCTGTATGTACCATCTAAGTGAACCCTATGCTTTCTACACAAAAGTATGATTGGTAAGAATAGCTCGACTAGCTCTTTTCAAGATATTTGCATTTAAGTGTGCTTTAGTGCAACCAAAAAGTATATGGAACAATACATTAAATCATTCGTTTATCATGAGGAAATTATTGTAGTTATGAGTAATACGCTGTTTTTAAAGGCCTTGTTTGGTTGCACTCAAACCATTTAAATTCAAATATCTTGAAAACGGTTACTGAGAGCCATTCTTACAAAGTAAACCTTTTTGTGTGGAAACCATTGGGTTCGCTGGTTTACTTTAGATGTTACATACAGGGAAGCAAAATAGTTACGACGTTTTAGAAAAATTAAATAATGTAGACAGCTTCCTCTGGCTTACACATAAAAATTAATATCAGATCTGAATAGCTCATGTAAAAAATCCCAGGTACCGAGTTTATTTTTAATATTCAAAACGTATAAAGTTATCAGAACAACTTAAAAATATTGTTTTCACTTTGACACCCTGTATCTTTCCTATTATCAACTTTTGGATGTAGGTATGTGTGGTTTAATTTTCATATTTTGGCATAAGAATCTGTCGTTTTTCTGTGTACCATTTATTATGGACACCCTGTATATGCGAGTAGATGACTAAACTTTATAAACATTAATTTGGATTTCATACCTTTTCTTCAAGTTTTCCCGGAAATTTCAAGATTGTTTGTAATAATGCCAAAATTTGCATTTTTGTGGAAATGCCAGAAATTATTTAAAACGCCGCATAGTCCGATGACGTAGTTGGAGTGTGCCTACGTCACAAAAGATACAAGCTACGACATCCCCTTTCTATTGCTTGTTCTTTGTTGGCATATTTATTTAACGTGACGCTTTTCACATAAGCACTGGCACATTGTAGTTGATTGAACTTGCAAATTGTGAAATAAATTTTATTCAACTTTAAAAATTATTTACAAAAAAACTATAGACAATTTTGTTAAAATTTTAATTTTCCGGGTTGGTGACGTATTTAACTATTATTTAATATACTTTTCACCACTCGTAAAATTGTTGTCGAAGAGCATATTCTTCTACATGAGGGTGTGATTCGCCCATAAAACTTAAGGGTAATCACACCATTTAATTGATATCTCAATTTAGATCGTTTAACTCTTTATTATATCCCCTTTGTTTAAAGTAACCGCGCTCTTACAAGTAACTTAATGTTACTTAATAAAAATCAAAATGTTGACAAGCTGTCATATAAAAGCGAAATAGCAGAGACTCTAAATCCTGGCAGTTTTAAACGGGTAAAGACACTTTAAAAATAAGATATCACTTGATCCCTCTTTTGCCATTTAACATTTTGGTGGCGGGTCAGGAGGTAAAAAGCGGCAAAAAAATGTTTCCCCTAAAATAAAAAAATTAACGTGTCCGGGCGTTTTTCTTCCGTAAATTACCTGAAGTGCCCAAAATTAGCTGTTTCGTTTGAAATGGCCACCCTGTATATTATAATCTATAAATAGGTTGAAAGACACCAATGGGTAAATAGCAAGAGAATATTTAAGTAAATGCCTTAACCAATATTTTTTTAAATTAATTAGCAGAAAATAAAACAAAAACAATAATAATTAACAACTTTGACTGGTGTATTTTTAAAAGAAAGCCTATTAACTGATTTTTTAAGGTTAACCTTATTTTGATCGCTTTTTAATAAGGACAATCTAAACTAAATTACTAAAACCATTATTGTGATTTAGTAATTAACTGGGATAAATTAATAGTACCATCGACACGTGTATTAATGGTATATTCAATAAAATTAGTGGAAATGTTTTTAAACGATCCTTAAGTGTGGTAATTTAATAGCCAAGAATAGATATTTTTATAGAATATCATTATATGGAATAGCTTTAATTAGAGTTTGGTATCACAAACACACGTGGATGACAAAAACAGCAGTACCATTAAAAAAATTGAAGAATAGATAAAGATTGTCTTTTTTTAACAACAACAAGGTGGTGTACTTAAATCTAAAGGAAAACAGGTAAAGTAATATGACTACTGTCAAAAACGTACACACTGTAATAGTCCCTGGGCCTTGAAATAGACTTCATTATAAGAACACTACTTTCCGGTGTCGGACTGGGCAAACGCGTCACATTTTTTTTGTTTTTTTTTGCTATAAATCGAAAACCCGAGGTTCAATTGTTTTTTGTTGACGGCATGTTAATCAGCGGAAAAAATGATACTACTTTGTTAATTTAACCGACTTCGTATCTCCAATAATAAAGAAGTTAGCAATAGTGCCGAATTAAAAATGATCACCCTGTATATTTGGTCCTACATAAAGTTTTTTCTTAGCTTGGTAAAAAAAAATAATAATAAAATTCACTTTTAATTGCAAACCCTCGAACTGCACAAGAAACATATGAAACATTTTTTTTGAAATTATTTTAAATTTTATTAAATAAATAATTATTTAATATTAACAACAAAGTAACTATACTATATTACTATAGTACTATACTAATTGTTTCTGAAATGTCACCTTTCTTTTGGGTGAGCCAGGGCTAAAATTAAGTAAATTTTATTGGATTTATCGAAAACTAAGCAAGCTCTAAAACCGATGTTTTTTCACTTGGTTAATCTAAATAAAATATAAATCTTTCACAAAAGTCAGTGGCGTACATTTTTTTGTCACAAATATTCGTTGAAGAACCGCTCGGGACGCACTGGGTAAATTCTATGCAAATTTGATATTAATTAGCCTTTTCTGATCTAAAAATAACACTGCGAAATTTTATTAACATCGGATAAGAGATACTAAAGATATTTATAAAGCTTTTTGGAAGACATTTTTATTGCTTTTTGTAGTAGTTTGTGCACAATATAACATGTTTTAGTACACATAAAATCATTAATTGTGTTTTTTGAGGTAAGGCAATTTTTTTGGCGATTTTCGACTTTGCCATACAAAACGAGGTAAACAAGTTTGAAACATTTTTCCTCATTGCATTACCCCCTAGAAAATGAAATTATCTACGCCAGTGCCTGTATAAGTAAATTATTTATGTCACTTACTTTAAAATATTGATATTGACTGTACCTTGCAAAACCGGCAATTCGTTATACAAATTATTATACCTACACAATTTTATTACTTATTCAATGATAATAAATATCGCTATTTAAATTTGCAACAACAATAGAAAATAAAACTGCAGCAAATAAAAGATGATTGAAAGTAATGGGGTGTTTAGCCTTAATTATAAAAGCTTTTTAATGTAAACAAAAAATAGGGTTATGTAGACTCATATATGCAATGTAAATTAACAAGGTAAACCACTTAAGCGTTGTAAGAAAAGGCAAGCTCTTAAGAATCGATTAATACGTTAATGTGTAATTAACAATGTACATGAGATATTTACCCGTATCCTCTGTGATTTTTGCCAAATGGAACAACTATAGAAAAATTATATAACATATACAGGGTGGCCCACCATATTCGACACGGTCTGTAGCTGGATAACCATGGGGTTTTAAAAAAAGTAAATACTAAAACATATACAGGTCGGATAAGGCCACAGTATAAAATTATTTTACTCTATACAGGATGTCTCAAAAAAGTGTGACGTATCAAAGTTATATTTTTTTAAATGGAACACACTATATTTTATGACGGTTTTAGATTCTACATAAAAAAATAACTCAAGTTTGCTTATAGTACTAAGTGTCTAATTTTATTCGTTTTTGTGATATTTGATTTTTTTTCAAAATGCAGGGGTGCAATTAAATTAATTTAATTTTAACAATATAAACTCCTTAAACTTTAAAATTTGTTACAAGATTAGGAAAAGTCTGCCTTATCATACGTAGGTCATATCAAGATCTAAGATTATACAGGGTGAACAAAAAATAATTTCAATTTTTTAGAAAGTCAAATTGCAATACCTCTCTTATTTTAAATAGAACACCCTGTATTTTTTTACACCACATGATGACAAACCAAATGCTCTTTCAAATGGTGTATACCTATACCTATCTTTTATACTTTTTAAGTAAATTCCGTTTTAACATAGTTTTATTCCAAATGTCTATTTAAATGTAAGTAGGCTGTGACTATGCCTATTTACTAAGCCGTTATTGCAAAATGTAAATTTGTTGTTGGACAAAAACACAAAATTAAAAAAATTTGTATTATCTGCCACTATTTTTAAAATTCACAGAAAAAAAATCATTAGTTGCTTATAATGCTACTTTCAATAACACTTATTTCAGCTGAATTTGGTAATGATAAAACTTGTGTTTTTAAACAATCCTAATAACGCCTCTGGCCAGTTATGACGACATTCTGTGACCTATAACTCGTTTCTTCCATTATCCATAATCACTGTGTCAAATTTTTTAAAGCAACTATTAAGGTTATCACATGGTTTCTCCTAGAATATTTTTCAGGATTAACTCTAGACAAAAGTGAACCATTTTTTCACATCCTACCAGTATTGTATCATCTTGTTTTGTAGAAGAAGGGTTTTTATTTAAAATCATTGAAATTTCTTTTAGACTGACTAAAACACTAGTAATCAATAAATGGTCGTTGTTATTTTCTTCAGAAAAATATTAATGGCTGCTATGTCACAGCCAACTTTAATTTAAATAAACATTTGGACTAAAAATTTGTAAAAACAGATTTTACTAAAAAGCACAAAAGATAGGTATAGGCAACCTATACACCATTTGAAAGAGTATTTTATTTGTCATTATGTGACGTAAAAAAATACAGGGTGTTTCATTTAAAATAAGAGAGATATGGCTATTTGATTTTCTGAAAAATTGAAATTATTTTTTGATCACCCTGTACAATATTTGATTTTGATTTGACCTACGTATGATATGTCAGACTTTTTCTAATCTTGTTACACATTTTAAAGTTTAAAGTGTTAAAAGTGTTAAAGTAAAATCAATTTAATTTTACCTCTGCATTTTTCAAAAAATTAAATATCACAAAAACAAATAAAATTAGACACTTAGTACTATAAACAAACTTGAGTTATTTTTAAAGTAGAATCTAAAACCGGTATAAAATATAGGGTGTTCCATTTAAAAAATTATAACCTTGATACGTCACACTTTTTGAGACACCCTGTATAGACTAAAATAATTTTATACTGTGGTCTTATCCGACCTGTATATGTTCCAGTATTTACTTTTTTTAAAAACCCCATGGTTATCCAGCTACAGACCGTGTCGAATATGGTGGGCCTGTATATACAGGGTGAGTCAGAAGTCTGACAAAGCTCATTTACTCGTAATCCATAAAACTATTTTAATTTCTTTTTTTCGTAGGTATGTAGCTAGGCATAATCCTCATATTTTAAAAATTTTTGATGTATACAGGGTTGCCTACAAAAGTGTGACTGTATAAAGTTATGTTTTTTAAATGGATCACCCCCATTGTTGTTTATTTCCTCTTTACATTCGAACACTTTTTTGTTATAGGTTATATGGGGTTAAATCTTTAAATCTAGAAAATATTGTAGTTTGTTTTCGAAGAATGGAAAATTCAGGACATTACTTATATTGCTACAATTTTCCCAATTTATTTTTTTTTTTAATTGTCTGGGCAGGCAATAATCTTTTAGATCATATTAGTAGATTTTATTAATAAAATAATTTTTTATTGTACAGGGTGTCGAGAAAAACAGTGGTAAACTAAGAAAAATTAAAACCTACGAAACTTTCTTATTTTAAATGGAACACCCTGTATTTTTTTATCATTGATTCGGGGCTTTTAATACCTACACGTTTTCTTAAGGTTGCCCTATACCTAAGTCAAGTAGTTTTTGCAATATTTTCTTTTTTTCCTAAAAATATTTGTTTTAAATGAGATAACCTGTATGTTCTTTGATTATTACTTTGGGCCTTTAAGTATTTATACAATTCCTCAGAGTTTTCTTATACCTAAGTCAAGTTGTTTTTGCAATATTTTTAATTTTTGTTTTTTTCTTTAGGTATATTAGTTTTAAAGTTAAAATATGATATCAGTAAAAATTAGGTATCCTAAAGTGAAACTATAATTAAAAAAATATATTGCAAATAGTACTTGACTTAGGTATAAGGAAACTTTAGGGAAATGTATAGGTATTAAAAGTCCTAAACCCACGAGAAAATACAGGGTGTTCCATTTAAAGTAAGGAAGTTTTGAAGGTTTTAATTTTTTAAAGTTTACCACTGTTTCCTTGACACCCTGTACAATCAAATACATTTTACTATTAAAATATATAAATGTGGTCAATTAGGTACATGCCTACCCAGGCAACTTCAAAAGAAAGCGAATTTGGGAAAATGGAAGCGTTATGAAAAATTTCCTAAATTTTCTATTTTTCGAAAAGAAATTACAATATTTCCTAAATTTGAAGATTTAACCCCATATAACCTATAACAAGAAAGTAATATAATGTTAAAAGGAATTGAACAAAAATATAAAATACAGGGTGTTCCATTTAAAAAACATAACTTTATGTCGTCACGCTTTTATGAGCAACCCTGTATACATCAAACGATTTTTAAAATGTGATGTATCAAAATACAAATTTTTCTGCTATTGGTTATGGTTTCCTAAGAAAATTAAGGTTATTGTTATAAAAAAAAATATCAAAAAAAAATTCAATTCAGTAGATTTTTGGCCCATTACTTAAGTACCACCCTGTATAAACAGCAAGAAAAGCTCTTTTAATTTTGTATCCACATTTCGCTAACGCGCTTAATTAAAAAAAACAAACATCATTCGGAGCTTAATTTCAACTTAAAAGGTAATCCTTTAAAAATAAACACACTCACACACACAAGTAAAAAGTCGATAAAAACTGTTAAAAAAAAATAATTAAAAATAAATGACTTTTAAATGCAATTAAAAAATCCTCCATATTTATCAAGTATACCTTAATAATGGTAAAAATATGGAAGAATAAAAATTACATACTAAAATTATAATATACAAGGGCAAAAAAAAGTTATGATACTTTGAACCTAAGCAAAGGAGTGCAGGTTGGCTCCTTTACATTTTACAACAAAAACATTAGCTCCCCATTTTTTAACCTTTTAATACTGAATTTTGTAAAAAAATGTCTTTTAATAAATAAAATATTTAAAAAGAGTTAAATAAAATAAACACTTTGACACCCTGTATCTTGCAAACGATTAACTTTTCGACTAAGGTAAATCGTGTTAGATCGTTGTATTTTGGTCCAACGAATTTGTGGTAAAATTTTGTACTTTTTTAAGCCACGTCCAGACTTGCAACAATTCGCCAAACATCCGTCCAAACTAACCAACCTATTTGTGCGCTCCTTTGATGCCAATACACCAACAAGCTCTGAATCACCGGCAAATCATTCGCCAAGCCCTTGAAACGACGCGCTATGTGGCGCGGTATACGGCGTGGAGCTGCACGGCGAATTGTTGCAAGTCTGGGCGCGGCTTTTTAGGTGATATGGCATTTACCGTCACATTGCTTAAAAATGAATTTTAGAAGACACTGAAACAAAAAACTGATTCAAAGTGTAAAAAAGCGTCAAGCCTTAAAAAAAATATATTTTTTCCACTTTATGAACTGTACTAAAATGGAGTACTTTAACGTCACGATAATGGTTAAAAGTCAGTCCTAAAAAACAGTATTTTAATATCATTTTAATTTTAAGACCTTTGCCGACATAAAATAGATCCTCGATTACCAGTAAACATATAAAGCTAATTCAAAAAGTAGGGAAAACCTGGTAATAATAGTTAAGTAAATAAGATAGAAAAAAATTGTACAAGTTATAATTAATAGTAGTTTCATAAATCCACCGATTTGCGAAAAATCTATAAAAAAAACACGTGGAAGTAAATTGTAGTAGTTTAACTAGATAGAAATCCCCAAATTCATTACCAAATAATTAATCATTATTAAAAAGCCTTAAAAGTAACGGATACAAAATTATTTATGGTATAACAAAAAGTTAGGCATCGAGCACGATAACCCGCGTCAGCGTCAAGCGGTTGATTAAAAAACAAGTGCTTGCATAAAGATCAAAGACAGCGGCTCTCACATTTTCCGCTCAACGCTGGCCGCTGACGCTGACGCTTAATATCGTGTCAGAGGCCTTAGGCATAAATTAAGGAGAAATTTTTCCTTCTTGAAATAATAATAAATACTTTATTTAAATTTTAATATTATTTTTAAAGAATGTTTGTTTTCAATCTACCCTGTATATTGGAAACAAATCAACAACAAATCGTACGACGCACTGAGGCGATCGTATTTGAAAATTTCAATAAAGACATATGAGTAAAATACACTCCCCACAAAAATTATTGCATATGCTCGATTTTTCCCGTAATTTTAATGCAAAAACGATTTAATTAAAGTTTCTAATCCATGCATATATTTAATTTCTAGGTGTTACTATAGCTTTGTTCGCGGGTTTGATTCCGAACCGGTTCTGGGACTATTCGCATGCGCAGTAAAAAAGCAGCGTTCGCGGCTAGTAAAATCCTGAATTTTTAGTAACAGTTCTGTGTTCGCGGGTTACAATGGAATCAGTTCGTTACCGGTTCGTGACCTGATTAGCAGTCCTGGGATTTTTGTTGGAACTAAAAGTTCAGTTCGGAATTTCATGCGCATTGTCGACATGGTCAGCTGTTATCTGTTTTTGTGGTACAGAAATAAACCGTTGTATTACAGTTTATTTATTTCTGCCACTTTTATGCGGGTTAATATACCTGTTAAATATATTTTTAATATTTTTGTGATTCTGAGCGTATATAGGTACACAAAGGATTTTTAATTGTATTCCGTATGAATGCATGTATGCAATAAAATAAATAAAGATTTAATTAAAAATATAGACAATATTACAAGATTTTACCATTTCTTGTTGTTTGAATTTTATCTTTAGTTAAATACACATACTTATGTTAAAAACGAGAGGAGGCAGGGAATCCCTCGTCTTCCGCCGAGAGACCTCGAGTGGCTTTCGACAGTAGAACAATTTACCTTTTGTTTAATTTTTTTTTTTGTGTAGTATCCAATTTAACCATGAAAAATCCTAACCAAAAGGCTAGCTTAGAATACATCCTCAGCTCTATAGAAAATCGTTCGCGGTAAATAAAAATTCCGAACTAATAAATAACTAGACATGCGCTTTAAAACAATTCTAAACCGGTTCGGTTCTAGTTCAGAATCGGTTCATTACTAGACCCGCGAACAAGGCTATTATTTAGTATAGATATAGTGATGCAGCGTCTGACTTCTCTCGATCGATTGGAAGTAATAAAAAATATTACCAAAGTGTTAACTCAGCTGTGGCCACTCAAAGTTTATTTACTCGAAAATTACTCATCGGTACTCTGCGCAGGTTATCCGCCGCGCTGTGAAAAAGTTTGTGGATGAGTTTTGACGTAAAGTTAAGTCACATTCAACCTTTTTCACAGTGCGGCGTATAATCTGCGTAGAGAACCTAAAGTAAATAAACTTTGAGTAGCCAGAACTTAGCTACCACTTTAGTAATATTTTTTTCCTACGACCACTAATGAAAATGACATAAAACGCACTCCTGGATCCGTTAGAAAACGAATAATATCACACGCGTGTTGAAATCTACTTTTCAACACTAGTGTTGAATTAACTTGCATTAACTTTTATTCGGCATTCCATTTCTCGAAATAACCCGCATTCTGATAATAAATTTTAATAATTTATTTTTTAATAATTTCTACTCATTGTTCAGGCACTACCATTAAATTTTGGTGACATAATTCTGAAGAATGTTGCTACAGCAATATATAAGTTCTGACACTCTTATTAAAAACCCTTTATTATTTTGTCCCACAGTCCCATAAGCTCGCTGCACTGTGCGATATCTATGTTTTACTTGCAGACCATGCATCCAGATTTGAACAACGACCTGCAACCCTACCTCATCGCGAACAACTAAGACAGCCCAGTTAAGGTACATACAGATTTGAACCACAACCTGCAACCATACCTCGTCGCGAACCACTACGGCAGCCCCGTTAGATTTGTATATAACGACCTGCAACCGTACATATCTGAACGTCGGAGCGAACGCCGTCGCGGACCAGATAAGTGTCGCAGCTCGAGGTTTGCCCTGATCCACAGCTTGTCGGTAAATTAACATCAAAAGAATTGGTTCGCGACGGCGTTCGCTTTTACGTCCAGATATGTACGGTTGTAGCATAGTGGTAGGTCGTTGTATACATATCTAGACGGGGCTGTCGCAGTGGTTCGCGGTTGAAGGTCGTGGTTAAAATCTGGACGCTTCATATCAGCCTTCATGGGCAGTCATAAAGATAAAGAAAGAAATAATAAACTTTTGACCACGCAAAGACATCCCGTTTAATTATTGTAAGACTTAAAACTAGATTACATAAGTATTCTCAAGTTGACACAGAAAAAATTAGGGGTTTATTTTACCCTTTGCCTCTTATCTCAAAAACATAAACACGTGTTATAGGAGCTCTTCGACCTCTGTCGAGAAAATCGGTCATGGATTGGAGGACAGAAAACCTTGTTTCATTTGTGATAGGCAAATATAAGCGGCTCTAGTTGTGCTCGAGGTGTGTTTTGAATATTTCAAGGCTCAAGGTAAGTAGTTCCTAGAGCTTTATTGACAATACGTGCACGATAGATATTTAGGGCTTTTTGTTGTTTGAATAAAAACCAATGAGAGAGCTAAATGATATTAGGTACAGTACCCGCCATAGATATAATTCATTTGTCGGTAAATCTTTTGAAGTCGGCAAAAACAGAAGCGGACTTCAAATATGTTTTACTTTTCTATAATTAAATTAACTTATAAACCGTTAAAAATAATACACATTAAGGAAATATAAAACAGGGGCACGATTTTCGACTCGGGGAGTAGACATTTCTGAAGGAATGGGTTTCTTTCCTCTCTTTTCAAATTGCCTACTTTTGATTGTAACAAAAAGAGCCAAACAAAACACTTTTTCAATCAGAAATCTCTACTTCCTTCTACGCTCGAACTAACCAGAATATTCCCCCATCTCTTTTAAATAGAGCTTTTAAGTGCGCATGTTCGTCCACCCGTCCATTTGTTTACTGCGCGAGGTCGTAAAAATCCGAAAATGTTTCTTGCCACTGCGGATCTAAAAGTAGGTTATCTATGGTAGGAAGTAGAAACCCATTTCGGCTGATATTGATATATGTATGTATTTCAGAAATTTGGATATTTATTCGGCATAAATATCGCGATATATATCTTGATAAATATCATTTAATATATATCGAACCCTGGTGACAAAAAGTGAACCGTAAATTGTGTACGAAATTAAAAGGTTATTAACGACCATTTACACTACCACTTAAGGCAAAGGACATTTAAAATACCAACACCTATAAATAAAATTATTATTTTTATGCCAAGACAAGAAACCTATTACGATTATATTACACGGTTTGTTTAAACGAATTTTACTGCCTTTTCTCTTACAGTTCTTGTTTCTAAAATCCATACAGGTGTAAAATTCTTAATTGCCTTTTTAAACCGTGACACATTATTAAATGAAAATATGCTTTTAAGATATGCGTTGTAAAACGTAAATTATTTTAAACTACTGGGTCATTATGAAACACAATCCTTATTATACCAGTTCATGGTCTTATCACCTTATAGCCTAAACATGGTAAACTAATCAAACTTTACATCAACTCGAACAAACTATGGTAACTCGATAAAGCCAAAAATGATTTGACAAACAATCGATTATGTGCCTTTGTTCATTGTTTCCATTCTCAAAAACAATTAAAGCACGTTCTAAAAATAAAACTAAAGCAAAAAATTATTCGTGTGAACGATAAAATTATATTTTAGCGAAAGAAATATTTCATTTTAATACGTCCAAGAAAATTATGATTGTTATGGTTCAGCAGAAACTCGGTAATCCAATAATTGTGTTGTAATATCAGTCTACTTGATTAGGCTTCGGAGAAGGGTTTGAGCAGGGATTGCTCGGACCCGTCAATCATTGTTTATAGACATATACGTTTTTGCGTAAGACAAATATATACAGGAGAGTCTGATAGCGTATTTGGTGTATCAATAGCATTTTTGAATTAGACACCTATTGCGTCAAATCACCTAACCAGATTAATGAATGATGGATGAGCAGAAAAATCACATATGAAGACTGAAACGTTTGAGAGTGAAATTCTTACAACTAGAATTTTGTGTTAGTGTTAAATTATAACTCTTTATGGGCATAGAAATATATTTCGTAATAATTCCCTTTATTATTATCATTATTTATTTTTTATGAGAAAAACCCATAGATAACCTACATTTAGATCTACAGAGGCAAGAAGCATTTTTCGGATTTTTACGACCTCGCGCAGTAAACAAATGGATGGGTGTACGAACATGCGCACTTAAAAGCCGTAGCAAAATACAAACACCGGCACCCCGTTCCCTCCGACCGCGGTCTGACGGTGACGCTCATTAGCTACCGTACTTCGAACAGAAAACCAGGACGCCGTCGACAAATTCTTTCCGATAATGCGGATAGTCTGTTTGGCGCCAGGTGCGTTTACCCTCAACTTGCTTGCGCACAAACCGGTTTTTTCGCTTATGAAATATTGTTTCGCGCAGGTAATAACATTGGCAATCCATCGAGATCAGTGGAAAAACCTAAAATTATTTTTAACATATTTACTTCTGTTCAGTGGCGTAGATAATTTAATTTCCCCGGGGGTGGGGGGCGGGGGTAATGGAATGGACGAAGTATGTATGTTTAAACCTCGTTTTTTAAAGCAAAGTTAAATATCAGCAAAAAAAAATTGAAAAGCAAAAAAAATGATGTCCCCTCCTTTAAAAAAATACATATTTACTAACTTTTTTCTACTAAAACACTTACATTTTTAAACCTGCCTGGGGGAATTTTTCCATGTAAAGTCTGTTTACTTTAAAACTTTATACCTCTTTGAGAATTACGATACGTTGCTCATGAAAAACAAAAACTCAAAAGTTAAGAGGTTTAGGACATATGTTTATATGAACTTTTCTTCCTAAAATAAGCTAAGGAATCATACCCTGTATTTTCAGCCATTAATTAAATTCCACCCTGTAAAAGCGTTTAAATGAAGAAAATCTGTTTTTTCAGCCATTAATTAAATTACACCCTGTAAAAGCGTTTAAATGAAAAAATCTGTTTTAGATGTTAAACTGACTAGCCCAAAAAATATAAAACATTTATAGTAGTAGGTCTTGAAAAATGTATTTATTAAAAACTATTACAGTTGCAGTGAAATACATATTTCTGAAAACCAGAGTTATAACCGGTATTTAATTTATTTAATACTAATTTCCACTCAATAAAAACAAAAACACCACGTATATACCATTAAAACCAATAGTTTATTAGCACATTTGAATTAAATACAGAGTGACTCAAAAAATACATTTGGTCCATTAACTGTAAAATAATTGGAAAACTTTTTCTTTTAATATGTTCGCAAATCATACTTTTTATACAAATTGATGCAGGGCCTCACAATATAACTTTATTATAGTACTTAGATGCATACAAGTTCGGGGATATACATACATACAAGGAAAATAAAAAATATATATTTTTTATTTTTTTAAAATTTTTATATTACGCTGTATAATACCTATTTTTAACACGCTTTTACTAGCTTGGGTTGTATCTATCTATCTATCTATCTATGTAACGGAATCTTTGAGCCTAATTTTTACCAACTCCCAGCGATTCAATTTCTTTGAAACTTTGCACACGTATCAAGGACCGATGACAATGCAATAATTTAAAAACAGTATCCCGTTATCCTGATTAGGACCGCCAGGATAAATAGATTTCTTTACAGATCCTCTGTGTCCTAATACTACTCTTGACAAAATGGCGAAGGAATTTTTAGTGAATAAACTGGAGCATTTATTTTTAAAAAACTAATTGATATATCGAACTAAAAATGAAAAAAAAATAATAGTTTAAAAAAACTAAAAAACACGCTTTTATATGCAACCGAACTAAAAATTAGAAAATAATTTTTCATTACAAAGAGTTTGTCACTTCAGAGTAAAAAGCGTTGGGTGCATTTTACTATTTTTCATAACTTTTCCCTCATAGATATTTGCAAATAGAATAATTATAACATTTAATATATTAAGCACCCCACGCTTTTATTCTGAAGTGACAAACTCTTTGTAATGAAAAATTATTTTCTAATTTTTAGTTCGGTTGCATATAAAAGCGTGTTTTTTTAGTTTTTTAAACTATTATTTATTATTATACTGATTTATTAGTTTTCCAAAATAAGCTAAAAGTAACTTACTTTTAAATAGCTTTAATCGAATGGAAACGTATTTGTAAAATTTAACAGGAATTATATTTTTTATCTACCTTTCAACTGCAGGTTTTTGAAGGGTTATTTATTACATGGCCCTAAAATTTTATAAATATTTTAGGTAAATACCTTATTTATAGAGGAAAAGGTCCGAATTGGGGCCATATGTGAATTATGGGCCCATAAAAACATCGTACAATACGTGGCGCCATCGCTTACTGAAAAGCTACAGCGCTCTCACATTTTCCGCTAAACGCTGTCCGCTGACGCATAGTATCGTGTCAGAGACCTTAGGCCTCAGACACGATACTAAGCGTGACTGTCGAGCGGCTGATTTAAAAACCCAAGTTTTTTATTCTCGCATAAAGATCAAAGACAGCGCTCTCACATTTTTCGCTCAACGCTGGCCGCTGACGCTGACGCTTACTATCGTATCAGAGGCGTTAAGACTCGGGCACGATAACCAGCATCAGCGTCGAGCAGCTGTTTTAAATAAACAAGTTCTTCTATTCTCAAATAAAAATCAAAAACAGCGCTCTCACATTTGCCGCTCAACGCTGGCCGCTGACGCTTAGTATCGTGGCCGAGGACTGCTACGGCTTCAATACCTAGCGTCAGCGTCCAGCGGTAACCGGAGAGTGTGAGAGCGGTGCCTTTAATCCTTATGGTAGGATTGAATTAGGCGGCTGCAAAATACGCGAGCAACAAAGCCCTGCCGCTGCCGCTTGAAACAAACAAATATTATCCGCGGAGCGTTTCTAATGTATATGAACTGGTTTCAAAACGCTGTTCACCACAAAATATTTTTGTCAGTACCGGCTACCAATACCAGGGGCGGTCATTACGGGAAAGGGGCATGGGAGCCATGTCCCCCTTCCCTTTTAATGTAGCATAGCCTTTGTAAATAAATTAGGAATGTAAGATGGCAAAACCAGTTATGTCATTTTTGTAAAATAGGAGGAGAGATATTTTGAACTTTGGTACGTTTTGAAAAATCACAATTTTAGTAAAATATTTAAATTTTTCAACTTGGTATACAATTACTTGCAAAATTTAAATATTTGATTAAAATTGATGATTTTTAGGACGTACCAAAGAAAAAAATATCCCTCCTCCTTATTTTTCAAAAATGTCATAACTGGATTTGCCACTTTACCACAGTAATAATACTACTGCTCATACAGGGTGTCCCACGAGGAAACTGCTGCGATCGTTTTCTTGGCCTTGCAAATTTTTGAAAATGTGTTTATTACAAAGTCAGTGGGAGACATGCAACAAAAATATTTTGACAGTTCTACCATTTCCAGTTATACCGGAAGTTAATCTCAACTTTCTTCAATAATTATTAATCCAATATTTAAATACGTTCCCATAATACGACGTTTACATGCTGCTCACTTCCGCAATAGTGAATAGGGAGTTGGACAGGGAAATGGGCAGCGGAAGTGGCTGCATGTATAGAGGAGTGGTGTCGCACCATGACCGGTAACTTATATTTTTATTAAATTTATCTTAGTGGTTACAAAAAAGCCGTGAGAAAATTGCTTTCATTTTTCTGTTATTCTCGGACTCCTTTATCAATACTCAGACTTAGTTAATTAGTATTTAAATAAATAACTATTTTATTTAGAAATGGCCAAGAGCACAAGTAAAAAAGTTATGCTCATAGAATTATCATAAATCATAGGCGCACCTTTTTCATAAAACGTTTCTGGCAATATAGTAATTTTAATATTAATTAATAGTTTTATTGAAATAAACAATTAATGTAAACACAGGTAAGAAAAGGTATTATGTAAAATTAATGGTATATAATCCCCAAATAGGAACGAACAAAATTTAAACCATAGGCGTGTTGTTTTGTGCACCCATAAAATAAGTATATTTAATCGTTAAAAATAACATAATCCATCTAACTTTCAAACTTATTTTAAAATGATTAAATAACGTTGTGTAATTGATTGTAACAATTAAAATTTAATTAAAAAATAATTTTAAACCATTTTCCCAAACACCTATAGTTGGACTTGGTCATTTTTGCAGTACACCGACCATATTATACTGTTATTCTAGGTACTATTTATTATTTCTTTGTAAAAATGGTGCTTAAAAATCTCGTAACTTACATAATATACAGTGTGTCTACGTAAGTTGGCGTCAAATGGAAAACTGTTTTATTATTACCTTTACGGACAAAAACGTAACCTTTATAAAAGTTCTGCATGAATGCATGATCCAAAACTTAAAATACAACCATAAGATTTCACTTGTATCAGTCATCTACAAGGTTTTGCTGTTATTTAAAAATATTTAGAGATAGAGAAGAAAAAGCAGTGCCGTACTTGTAAAAAAAATGAGTACAAATCGTTTTCGAACGCCACTGGTAAATTTTTTTAAAACTTTTCAGCAAAAAATAAAATGTTTATTATTTTTGAAAACATGGCCATCTAGATATGGTATTCGGTAATAAAAGTACTGTAATTTTGTAGTATGTGAAGCTACTGCCTTTATATTCTGGGGTTGTAAAGTACTCGTCAGGAGCTTAGAGTTTCATTAGAATGTACCAAACGGTTCAGAAGTTAGAAGGGGGTTAACGAACTTTAGGGCCTCACTTTTAAGTCCCGTGTTTACAAACTTCCTCTTACCCTGCTTAAGACACCCACGGTACGTTAGTATTTAGGCTTTCAGCCCTCGTGGATTGCCAAGAAAAAAAAACTGTATAATAAATACTATTGGCCTAAAGGGGAACACCATGGTACCATAAATTTCGCAAAAATGTAGGGTGAAAAAATTTCAACTGGCTATAGCTTTCGGAAAAATATCAGTCTATAAAATTTGGGATTTATCGATTAAATTTCGTAAAGAAAATACAAATAGAGGATGCATTTTAAAAAGTTTGATTTGACAGAATCAACTAAATGAAGTCGTTCATAGGCAATATGTAAAAATGAGACAATCTAACGCGAATGCCGGCTTGTAAACATTTCGGATTGGGTGACTAATAGTGCTTGTTTTGTTATTGCATTTCTGTCCGATATACTTCTACAAATAGCTGATACGATATATATGATGTAGATCCCATCACTAGCGTAGCGAGCGGGCGGGGGCGGTCCGCCCCGGGCCCCCAATTAGAAGGGATTCCCAGAAGGTAGGGTATTTATACAAAAGAAGGTATAAGTACACAATTTTGTTTTGTTAAGAGTTTTTTTGGGTTATCAAGTGTGTTTGAATGGGCCCCAACTTTACTTTCCGCCCCAGACCCAGGGCCGTATTATCCATTAGGCTGACTAGGCTACAGCCTAGAGCGCCATGAAAAAAAAATAGGCGACAGACAGGGGAGTAATAGGCGCTAGACAGGGGAGGATTTAAAAAGTTTAGGTTCAGTGGGGATTTTTGGTGAGTAAATTATCTGTGAATAGGGTGCTTTGCAATGAAATAGGGAAATAAGCGCCTGGTACTCAAAAATAGGCGCTACGGAGAGGAGAAAGGACCTTTTTTTTACTCTTCAAAAATGTTTTTGGTGAAAAATAGGCGCGTCGGGAATTGTAGCCTAGGGCGCCTTACACTGTTAATACGGCCCTGCCCAGACCCCGATACTTCTAGCTGCGCCACTAGATCCCATGTCTAACTTTTGCATAAAAATATAAAAAAAAACCTCTGTACGGCCTTGCTTCAGCTGTCCCTTGTTTCGGAAAAGACTTAAACCCACTGCTCTTGGACAAAAGGCAACTACTATTGAATGCACACAATATTAAGGGGTGGGATAAGTAAAGAAAGTAAAAAATAAATACAGAATAATCAAAAAACTTATACTAAAACATCATATCGCACAATCAAGAGATATTTTTAACACCTTACCTTAATGTTCGTTCGCAAATTACTTTATCTTGTGTTAATACTTTAATTGATTGGGTGTTAACTCATTGAGAGAAAAGTATTTACTACAATCAAAACAGGCAACACACCTTTGTAAAATTTACTACTATTTTAATTAGAAAAATAATGTACACATTATAAAATAAACCAGTTCTTTAAGTCGTTAATATGTCACTTAAACTAAGTAATAACAATAATTTTTATAAAGTAGTATTTTTAAATACCAGACTTGTTACATCGACCGCATATATCTAATCTCAAGTATAGAAGGAACAGTTTAAAAATGTAAATTCGGTGCTCTTTGATAAGAAAAAAATCACAAAAAGTTTAAAGCAAATAAATCGGCATGCTTGTCTTCGCGGCCGCCTTTGCTATATTTCTTTTATGATATACCGGTTGATGCAGGTGGTTATCGCACTATGGGATAAAAATTAAATTTTTTGGTCAAAATTCTGAAACTTACCAATCTAGCTTAAAATAAGGTGCTTTTTACTGAAAAAATATTCTAAATTTACACCCCCTTAACATTCTTATTTTTTATTGTACATAATAAACTAAAATGTCAGCTTTTTGGTTAATTCGGTAGTATTCTAATCAGTAATCCGATGATTACTATCTCATATGATATACGGGGTACGACAATAGGTATGATTTTATTAAATGGAATACCCTGAATATTATATCACCACCAAAAAATCTTTTAAAATGCTTTAAAAAATACTACATTTGATGTGTCTATCTCAATTAGTTTCGGAAATATGACCATCCAAATATGAAAAATAATTTTAAATTATTCTTAGAAGCGTAATAGAGATACATCTTCCCAACTTTTTTATTTTTTAACGTATAAAATAAATAAAAGACACTGTTTGTTGGGTAGATTCTGTGGAATCCATATCTTTCATCAGAATACTTTTATCTTTTAGGATATACAGTGTAGGACACAACATATTAAATTTTAAAAGGGAGAACCTTGTAAATTATAAAAAATCTTGTATCTCTCCTTACACTCAGAAGTAGCAAAAAGTAGGAAGGCAATTGTAAGTACAAAAACTGATAAAGAAAAAGGTAAAAAAATCTTTGACAAAAGTAGCGAGACTTCGCGAGACTGCATCGAAAACACAACAATAGCTCTTATTATTTAAGCTCTTTTACTTTTTTAGTTAACAAGGCTAATTATAAACTTAGTTGATTAAATGTTGTATATTTATGTTTACTTAAAATACATTTTTAAGTTTCTTATTACCCGAATAGAAGTCATATCCTTTTATAATTTGGCGTACATGTAGTTTGGAGTATCTACTTTAAAATACACAGCATGAGCCATTAAAATTTCATAGTTGCTTTTTGGCCAAAATAATGGATTTCTATCCCATAGTGTATC
The DNA here is from genome assembly GCA_014170235.1 of Listronotus bonariensis. Lineage (NCBI taxonomy): Eukaryota > Metazoa > Arthropoda > Insecta > Coleoptera > Curculionidae > Listronotus > Listronotus bonariensis. The sequence continues at coordinate 39,622 of JACEGR010002120.1, read as the reverse complement.
AGCGCGTCGCTGTAAAGGATAGCGGCGCCTTTGTATAAAATAGTCCGATTGCAGGCGGCCTTTTTCATGTTTTTTGTATTATTTTCAAAGGGTACCGAATTTGCGCTTTTAAAATGTTCTTACTATACGTACAAACTTACAACAACTGAAGATTATTAGATCCCACCAAAAACATAAATCTAAAGAAGGTAAGTGAAGTTCAATACTAAAATTATGCTTGGCTGTGGGGTTTGCCGCAAAAACGGAGATCAAGTTCTGTACAAAATCAAAATATTTACGAGATCTTAAAGTAGGTTAGATTTGACTTGGCCAGTTTTTATTACACTAGTCATTTTATAAGGATATTTAACTTATTTAAATATTTTTTTATTCTGATAAAAACTCGCCAAGTCAAACCTAACTTACTTTAAGATCTCATACATATTTGGATTTTGTACGGAAATTGGCACTTATTTAGATCTCCACTTTGTTTGCGGCGAAGCCCACAGCCAAGCATAATTTTAGTACTGGACTTGGCTCACCTTTTTCATATGTTTTTGGTGGGATATCATTACTTTTTGTAAAGAAACCTAGGCAGGTTTTTAGATTTAATGTTTTTCTTGCGTTTTCGCTGCATAGTTTTATTTTTATGCTATTGCCTACATTGGCTTTAACGTTAAAAATAACAGTGCGCATCGCCCATTCATTATCTGCTTTAACTGAAACGCCAAAATCCAGTTTTTAAACTGAACAATAGGCATGATGGCAATACTCAAAAATTATTGTTATTTTATATATGAAATAGGATATAGATTATAAAAAACGTGTTTATTTTAACAATGCAATAAAACACACTATTAGAGGTGACGTTGCCGCTTTGCATGCTAACAGCTTTTGTGAAAGAGAAACGCACCCCAGTTTGTTGGTGACGTCACGTCTATATAAACAGCGACGGCATGATAAAATGTATAGGGATATTTTTCTAATTCTTCTGTCTTACAGCTGCTAACAAGCTTGTCTAACAGCTGACGTCATTATAATGTGAATCGAGAAAATAAAAGCGCTTACCGCCAATGACAAATGACATAAAAAAATAATAATAATATAACCTAAAAAATGGCAACTCCAGTTTTAAAACAAAAATGCGTAATATCTTTAATGGCAGGTAAATTAATCCTTCACATGGTTTCCCACACATACTATTGTTATTGTTATTAGTAATCATTTAGTCAATTTTGTTTGACTTTTAACCTCAAATTCGGCTATATTTCCCCCTCCTTGTATTTTTATCCTGGTAGACAGTGTTTGGACATCTCCCGAGGCCGCTAACAACCGCTGTGAGCTGCTGTAAGACTGACGTCATTGATTTCTCAAAAAATGAAAGTGTTTACAGCTGCTGTAAGCAGCTAACAAAGAAAATATACCAAACCAAGAAAAAAATATTTTTTTTGGAAATAGGACATAGTTCTGAACATCATAGAACAGTTTTAAAAAAGTGTTATCATGCCTATTTACAAACAGCAGCGACAACAGCACTGTAACAGCAACGGTAAAGAAACCTTAAGTTTATAAATCATCAGTAATTCGTCAGAGCATGACAAACTATCTTAAGGACTTATTTTAACTAAGAGAATTGATTTTTTTTCAATTATACGTCGCCTCGCGATTTTTCATCAATAAAACTGTTTTAAATATTCACTAGAAGTTCAATTGGTAATAGTTCATAGATTGTTTACAAACACAAGCAAAATACTTAACGTGGGTCTTTAAATAAAGTTCATGTAATGACCTTAAAATGTAAAAAATAAAATGTTTGCTTAATCAAAAATAAATGATTTAATTACTAATTATAATAACATTACTTATACACTTTCACTATCTAATTAATTTCTTAGAGATAAGAGTATTTATTCTCTTTTTGCGACTTCTGTATTTATTTAAGATAATTTAGCCAATATTATTTTAAAAGACCGATTGCAAGGCTAGCTGCCTTTTCACACTAGCGAAAGACGGATAGTTGGACGTCGGATCGACGCTAACGAAGTGTATGGGGTCTTATGAGACCTTTCACACGCACAGTCGACTTTCCGCGTTCTCAACGTGTAAATGGTCTCATAAGACTACATACACTTGGATAGCGTCGGTCCGGTCGCCCAAGTATCCCGCTTCCGATAATGTGAAAAGGCAGTAAGGATCTAACCCAGAGTTGGGTAGTATTCGGATACTCGGTATTCTGAATACTATTCAGAATACATTTGTGCGGTATTCGAATACTATTCGAATAGATTTATGTGTTTGGTATTCGGTATTCGACGGAATACTTTTTTGTCAGTATTCGGTATTCTTTATTCTGAATATCGTTTTCGAATAGTCGGTATTCGAATACTGGTATTCGAATACCGATATTCGAATACTGGTATTCGAGTACTGGTATTCAAATACCGGTATTCGAATACTGATATTCAAATACCTATATTCTAGTATTCAAATCCTGAATTTAAATACTGTTTGCTTATTTTATGAATATTACGTTACTTTTTATGCATCTTAAGCGGATTAAAACATGTTCGCGGTGGTTTTGCCGACGACGGGGTAAAATTTGATATAAGTCATATATATCATCATATGCAAACTAACAGTTTAGGAAGTTAGCTTTACAAATTAAAAAAAAATGTAATTCAATACGTTTTTAAATCTTGATCTGTTGTTTCTATGGTCCTAATAAGTAAGTCATTTTGAACAGATATACATTTATTTTTGCAAACAAAAATATATCTAAATTAATTATTTTAACATCTTTGGGGTTTTGCTATTAAAAAAAAACAAGTAACTTGGTACAACATATAAAAAGTGACATTGCAAACTATGTTTTCTATGTATTAGGTTAGACTAATATGTATTTATCTCCATTTTACACAAAAGGGATGTGTATAATAAATTTTATTATGTCAGTTTAAATCATGACTATCTGGTAAATCGTAGACAGTATGTACATGTATCCCCATTCCAAAAGTGAAGTCCATAGTTTAAAAAATAGAAAAGTTATTTTTGGAAAATTTGGGAGACGTCTTGTATGCTTGAAATGATTAGTTTTAAGCAAGAACAAGGTAGGCCACTGCATTTTGTTATGGAAAAACGTAGAAAAATAAGAATGAGTTGCTTTTTCAAGAGAAAGGAGGTTTTTTGCTCTTCAGTATTCATGAATACCCAATCGTGGTATTCATGAATACCGAGTAATCGAATACTTTTTTCTTTCAAGTATTCAAATATTCGGTATTCAGAACTACTCTTTTTTGTATCCTTTAATTTTTTCCACTAGTGTAGGTTTTGTAAATATCCGAAATATCATTGACCCAATTTTAATTTATTTTAACATTAAGAGGCTAATTTAGCACACACGAAATTAAATTTAATAAGTCCAGTGGCGTCCCGAGCGGCACATGAACAAATATTTCTAACAAAAAAGATACACGCACTGTGAAAGTCCGTGTGAATTTTTGTTTTATTTTCTTTAGATTAAGCAAATAGAAATACAGTTCTCATGTCTCTTAAATATTTTTATATCTTATTTAGTTAAGGAGAAAATCAAATAAAACCCAGCTTAATTGCATATTCCTAGAACTTACTACAAGAAAAATTGGAGGAATTTAAATTTTATTATTCTTATTAGCAATTATATAACAACAACAAATACCTAATTGGATACCGATAATATTTATTTTACCAAATGTTACTTAAACAGATTTTTATTGAAAGATTGAAAAACCAGTATCTTAAAAACAAAAAATTTCTGGACCCATATTTATATAAACTTTTTTCTTATTTTGATGAAAGGTTTCTACCCAAAGTTGATGAGATAAGGTCACGATATTCGCCATATTGGCTAGCGCGGCTGTGACGTCAAGTCGGGCCATTTTCGGCCATGTTTAATTTTAGGCAGATCAGTGGCGTAGAATTAAGGAGAAAACAAAAAAGAACTGTATGTTTGTAAACAAAATTTATTGGATTATTTTAATAGGCATACCCTAAAACAAAAACATAAATGTGGTTTAAATATTGAAAATTAAAAATTATCAATGCGACGACAGGACGATGAGGTACCTGGCAGAGCAAAACATTTTCCATAGTTCCGTAAGTCAAAAACCATTTTAATAACTTTGTATACAAGGTGTCCGCTAATGAATGGTACACAGAAAAACCACAGATTCCTTATGCCAAAATATTAAGATTTAATCAAACATACCTAATATCCAAAAGTTTATAATAAGGAAGATACAGTAAAAAGAAAAAGTAAATTTATTTCGATAATTGTTCCCCTCTTTTAAATATCTTAATAAAACGGTATCTCGGGATTTTTAAACATTAGCTTTTCAGATCGAATATTAATTTTTGTGTGTAGACTAGAGGGCGATGGGTACACTATTTAAAATTCTCTAAAACTAACCAACTTTTTGTTACTACTCTTTATGTATGTAAACTAGTAAGCTTCTCTATGCTTTCTGCACAAAAAGGTATCCTTAGTAACAATCGGTCTTGACAACCGTTTTTAAGGTATTCACGTTTTAGTTGTTCAGTGCACCCGAAAGTATTTACCTTCAATAACATCGTATTAGCTATAATTACAACTGCTCAGATATAAATAGCTGATAGCTAAAAACTCCTGGATACCGAGTTTTATTAAAATGTTTAAAACATATCAGAAATTATCGAAATGCTGAATAATAAATATTTATATCCCTTTAACACCCCGTATCTTCCTTATCATTAACTTTTGGATATAGGTATGTTTGTTTAAATCCTAAATGGGTATTTTCGCATAAGAAATCTGTGGTTTTTCTGTGTACCATTAATTAGCGGACACTCATCAGTATCATATGTATATAAAAACACAAATGACTGAAAACTATTCGACTAAACACTATCAAAATCTCTAAAATAAAACGAGTCCGAACCAATAATATGTGAAGTCTCTAAACTAACCAAAAACATTAACAACTGGAAATCCTTGCAAAATATACAACCAAAATGAAAATGGCAAATTTCCACAGTTTTTACCAAACAAAGCTTCGACAAGGCACGACTCTGTCATCAGCTGATAATGCAACCAACTTTGAACAGAACTGCCAACCGAAATCGTAATTCTCACACCCTCACGTCCTTGACAAAAGCTATCCCCGGTCTTGCTTATGTCTAAACCCCTTCTCATAAAGAAACTCTGGATTCTACCAAAGAAATTTAGGATCGCAGTTTACAAAAGATCCTGTATAATAATGGTGTTTGTTAGTAAAACGAAAAAAGTTTTGTAATTTACCTTTGCATTCACTTAAAAATAAAGTAATTAACTAATGACGACAAAATTTCTTATAATAATTATAGTTTAAAAAAAACTAAAAAACACGCTTTTAAAGCTCATCGAACTAAAAAGTTTAAAATAATTTAAAAAAATAAATAAAACAATAATGAACGAAAAATACTGGTAGTTTTGTAAAAAAGCGTCAGGCGCTCGATATACGAAAAATATGGCACAAGGCGCCCACGCTTTTTACAATAATATTAGTATTTTTCGTTCAGTATTGTTTTAATATTATTTTCAAAATTATTTTAAACTTTTAGATTCAATATGCTTTAAAAGCGTATTTTTAGTTTTTTAAACTATAAATATTTTTCATTTTTACTTTAATATTTGAAGCGTGTTTTTTAATTATTTTTAACCTATATTTATTTTATTTTACTGTACAACATTTTTCACAGTTTTAAAAATTCGATATCGATATATCGTTGCCATCCCTACTTGTAGTGAAACCTAGTGTCAAACATTAAAAACAGTCATAAGACATTCAAATTAGGTTACAGTGACCCATATCATAAAAGCGTGTTCATGCACGTAATTATTCTATTGAGTGCAGGTGGTGATGTATAGGGCGTCAGCCTTGCAGTTTAGAAACCCGTAATGTCAAACAGAAGATTATAGTAAACGTGTTTTCTATAATACCGCCGTTCGCCAATCCGAATTAACTACAAATAGAGGATTTTAATTATAAAATTAATATATTTACTGGTGACTCAGGGACCCATAAAAGTAATATACATACATACAAGTTGAAGCTAATAAAAGCGTGTTAAAAGTAATATAAGAAAGGAAGTAATTATTTTACAATTTCACCCAAAAATACCTTAATACGGGTTAGATGCAAACGTAATATTTAATTATTTCCAAAAATAGTGAAAAAAATAAAATTTATCATAGTTGGCTCAGACTTTATAACAGATAGCAGGTGTTATTTTAGTAATTCAACTCACAAAGTAATAGAGGAATATTGCACAATGAAATAGGGCCAGGCACTAATAACACCGGCACCGTACAAATAACTAAAGTAAAGTCACTCCGCTATGAGCGCAAAAACACCCGAAAATATCCGACAACGGATGTCCCTTACATCTCGTCCCCCTGCAAAATAAAGAAAGTAACGATGGATTTACTGAAGCGACGTGTGTTACTAAGTTTCATTTTCCAATGCGTGTGTTAAACCCAGTGGATCAATTAAACGGACGGCGCTTACCAGCGAAAAGCTACACACCCGAAGGCGATAGCCGGTAGCACTTTGATATGAAAATTGCATGTGTTGCGGGACTGTAAAACAGGTTTTAAATGGTGTAAATTAAACATTGTGTGGAAATTTAGCTTTTCATCAAAAAATTCGTTGCAAAAAAGAATGTTAAATATAGTACAAATGACTACCCTCATTTGTACTATACAAATAAGTTTGGTATGATTTAAAACTTTGATAATGGATATCTTAAAAACAAAACGTTGCCGTTTTGGAAAAAAAATTCTTTCAGATTCGTGATTAGCACTCCTAAAAACCCCTTTTTTTGAACTTTATTAAAGTACTGTGTACCTGTGTACCAAAAAATTATATTTTAGACATATTTTTTACTATTTTATAGGAACTTTATGTATATTAAAGTCGCAAATAGACAATTTTTGTTTTTTTAGGGTGAGGACCTTTTATTTCAAAACATATTCAGGAATACTAAATCCTGCTTTTCAAGTAAAGCAGTTTACGAATACTTTTTCCTTTGTATTTAAATACTAGGTACTTGAATACGTTTTAGAATATGGTATTCAAGATTCATTTTCGAATACCGGATTTCAGTATTCGACCCAACTCTGATGCCTTCTTTTGGTCTTAGCAGTGACTTACTTTAACTTCGGACCTGTTCATGTAACCGAACGGCAGTCGGCCACATAACCGTAAAATTTTTTAGAGGTTAAAATACTTGAAAACCATGCTTTTTAAAATGTTTTTCTTGTAATTGTATAAATATAAAAGTACACCACAAAACACAAGTGAACATCTACTAACCGCTAACCGCGTTTTAGGACTTTGAAACAAAAATGTCCTTCCCTTTTTTAGATAATTATTAGTACTGTCAACATGATGTGCAATAGCTAAATTATGAGCACAGGCACTATTTAAATAAGAACGGTATAAAAATTACCAGATCCTAATTAACTTGCAATAATTCTCTATCACCAGACAAACATTTTCTTTAAATTAAAAAATAACAAAACTATATGGTACAGAGAGAATATTTGAATATAAGTATCAAGAATAATAAATATGTGTACTTACAATGTTTACAAAGTATCGGTGTTAAAACATATATATCTTCTAGCTTATGGTCCGGTGGCTTATTTTCTGATTCTAAAAATAAAAATGTTTATACAAATTATTCTGCCAGGACAGTTTTAATTACATTCCAAGCAAGCAACAGTTATTACTTAAAACATCAAACAAGTTTATTTTAACAGCTTTTAATAATATAAAAATAAGAACAGGGGATTGATAAAAGAAAGAAAAAATATTTTTTGTATATTAATACCCAGAGTTAATATACAGGGTTTTTTAATCAGGATCTTTGAAACCGCTACAGCTACATAGATGGTTAAATGGCAAAAGAATTGTAGTTTTTAGAGCTTAGTTTAAATCACTTTTTGTTTCTTTCAAAAAAATCATGACTTACTAGATACATGTTTTGAAGAAACCATCTTTCCGCAACTTTTTTCCTCTTGTAGCTCAAGTTAATATTCGAAATAGAAAAAGTGTGTAAATAGAAAACTTGTAGATAAATTTTTTAATGGAAACCATAGTTGGTTATGACATTTTTAAAAAGCCCCTTTATAAGCTTTGTAACGATGTATACCGAAATATACTTTAGATAAAAAAATAACATAGTTTTGGTCATAATTATTTTTATTTTTTTTTTTAATGTCATTTAGCTCGAAGCAATTTAACTAGTTTTAGTGACAATACCTTTTTTTTTAATCTCATCCAGTACTGTAAATATTTTAAATCTATTAATTAAAAAAACATATTTATAAGTTTTTTTATAATTGACTAACTTTTAGAAATAAAAAAATATTTAAGTTTTTATTTTTAGGGGTTTTTAAAACGTTTGACGAGATATTAATAGTATTTTAAAAGTCTTAAACTTTAACATACAAACTAAATTGATTAAAAATATATAATAAAAAATAACAAATCACAAGTAGAAATCAATTTAACTTCTAACTTTACTCCTATAATAATTAAAATAGTGCTTTAAATTAGGCTAAGTAACAAAAGAATATTACTATTCAAAAATTATTGAAAATTCCACTATTATTGCCTATACCCATGCTAGGTATATCTTTTTAAACCAAATTTGTTGCCTTTTAGACACAACGCCTATACGTTACAATCATATACAGGGTGTCTCTAAAAGGTCTGTACAAAATCCTGCCACAAATGTCTTGGCCAAAATACAAGGATCTAACACGATTTACCTTGAGTCCAAAAATTGACCGTTTGGGAGATACAGGGTGTCAAACTTTTAATTTGATTGTGGTTATTTTTGATCAAATTTAGTATTGTGAGGTTTTTAGGGTTGGGAATCGAAAGCTGCCCATACTTTTCCCATAGAATGTAGAGGGAGCCGCTCTGCAGTACTTGCTTTTTTTAAAATACCATAACTTTTAGGTGCCTCGGTATAATATGACTTTAATAAAAATTATTTTCTCTCTATAATTTCTGTATAAACATGGTAACCCTGGTAAATATCGATACTGAGCAACCGTTTATGAGATATTTTAGATTAAACGTTTTAAACCACACAAAATAAATCCTCACACTTTATCTGGGCCACCGGATTTTCTCAAAGCTTTATAAAAATGCTACCACAAATTCTTTTGAGCCAAAATACAAAGGTCTAATGCAATTTACCCTGGTCGGAAAATTGATCGTTTGCGAGATCCAGGGTGTCCAAGTAAAAAATAAATGTATTTTTATAGAGCTTTCAAAAAATCCGGGTGGCCCAGATAAAGCGCGAGGAATTTATTTTGTGTGGTAAAAACGTTCAATCTGAAATATCTTATAAACGGTTGCTCATGTCGATATTTACCAGGTATTGCATTTTTAGACAAGAATTAAAGAAGAAACGAATTTTTCTATTAAAGTCATATTTATTAAAAAGCAAAGGACTGCACGTGGCTCACACTACATTTAATGAAAAATATGGACAGCTTTCGATTCCCAACCCTTAAATACCTCCCAATACCAAATTCGGACCAAAAATATTTAATGTTAAAGAAAATATTTAAAAATAACCAAAAATAAAATTTAAATTTTAACACCGTGTATCTCTCAAACGGTCAACTTTGGACTAAGATAAATTCGCGTTAGATCATTATATTTTGGCCCAAGAAATTTGTGATAGCTTTTAGTACAGACCTTTTAGAGACACTCCTGTGCACAATTATTGTCACGTGAACTCAGTGTCAAGCATGTGAAAGTTAAAATATTCATTGGAAAGGCTGTCAAACACAAGAAAAGAAATTTTCAATGATACTAGTTTACTTGTTTCTGCAGCCAACTAGAAAACCACAAATCTAAAATTTTTTATGTCATGCCCAGAACTATGTTTTTTTTTTATTTATTTATTTACATTAAATATTGGACCTTTCTATTAAGAAGATAATTATCTACAACTTTCCTAATTACACCTTTTTTTTTTATATTAAACATTAAACTAAGCTATAGGGGTAAAACAATTTTTGAAAAACGGATTTTTCAAAATATCTAGTAAGCTATTTTTTTACAAAAGAAAAAGTGATTTAAACTGAGCTTTAAAAACTACAATTCTTTGCCCATTAGGTCCTCGGTCAACGATACTAAGCGTCAGCGGCCAGCATTGAGGCGGAAAATGTGAGAGCGCTGTCTTTGATCTTTTATGCGAGAATAAAAGAACTTGTTTTTTTTTTAAATTTGATTAACCCATGAAGGCTAAAGCCTAAATACTAATGTACATGTGGGTGTCTTGAGGTAGGTAAGAGGGAGCTTGTTGACACAGGACTTAAATACTTAAAGATTAGGGGTGAGGAAAGACCTTCGTAGGCAGCAGGTTCCACATTCTAGAACCGCCTCACGCCTCATGTGTTGGAGCTCAATCGTTGGTGATTATTGAGTCGCGTTCTTCCTAAACGTGTGGTTCTCGATGTCAGTTGAGTGTGACTGTCGATCATGAGTTATCGGTGTGATGGTGGTGGAGTGCTGGTGGGTCGTTCAGTGAAATCTTTGGAGGTCGGTGTAGCAGAGTTGGAGGGTGTGTTTGTTGTGTTGAGTCGTTCGAGTCATGTTGGTTTGGGTGAGTGTTAGTTGAGTGCGTCGGTCTGAACTCTTGGGTGTCTTGTGATCTTGGTTGATTGTTATTTGATTGGGTTCTGGTTGAGCTGAGTCGGAGATGCACTGGGCCACAGCACATCAGTGGGTTGCTGAGTCAGTGTTTGGTGATTGAGATTAATGGTTGATTGATTTTTGATTCAGACAGTTGTGATTTCGGATCGGGGTGTCTTTGTGATTTCAGTTGGGATGTCAGTTGTCAGTTGGTTTATCAGTCCTACGGTTTCCGGTGGTCAGATCTTGATAAGTTGGATGACCAGATCGATCGGACCAGTGATGTTTGTCAGGTGTCAGAGTGTGAGTTTAGTGCAGTTTAATCTTGCTAGTTTTATCAGTTTTGTTGTTCAGTGAGGTGAGTGATGATTCAGGTCATCTTTGTTTATGATTTTTGTAGGTTTTGTTTCTTTTAACGTTACCCAAAACCAATGGGTAATGAGTTGACTAATCAGTCAAAATAATAGCGACGCTATTCTAGTTTGGATAATCAAGTCTTTCAAAGAAAATTATATTAAGGTCAATACTCTCTAACCATGAGCTAACTAAATAATATAATAGAGACATAGCCATGAAAATGGGTATATCACTAGTGCTGCAAAGTACTTTACAACACTAGTGTGATATACGTAATGATGTCATTCTAAAGATTTTATACATGCCTTATGCCAGCCAGAACAAAAGCAGCTGACATGTCTGTCATATTGTTTTTTAAAAATAAATTTGTAGTTATCAGGCTGTTAATTCGAACTACAATAAAAAAAACCATGCAATATTTTTAAGTGAGGACCTTTTTAAATTCTAAAATGATAAAAGTTATACAAAGAATGCTAGGTAGGTGATTTTCAATATAAAAATATTGTCAAATAGTATGATATACCACAGTGAGGAAAAGTACATATGACCCTAGTGTTGCAAAGTTTTCACTTGTTTTCTTATATTTTCTGTGAAGACAACAAACTTAAAATTTGGTTTTTGGTGAATAATTTGTAGTTGTAGGAAGGTTAGTGTACATCATTTGTGTAAAAATGACTTTCTTACACTCATGTGAAATTTGTTTTTCCACACTTGTAATGATTTTCCTGTAAAAATGCAGAAAAAAATACTTATGGAAAAAAATGGTAATACTTCTAAAAAGAAACTTTCCCAAGTAATTTAGAACTAAGAACTACAAATTATCTAAAAATGTACAAAAATGGCTAAAAACGAATAAAACTTTTACTGTATCCCTTAAATCATACTTAAAAAATTTAATATGATATCACATTCCGATTGAAATATTTTATGTGATTGTTGATTGGCACATACTTTTTATCAAAATTTAACTTGTATGTTTTATCAGGATTCTTTAGAAATAAATGCAATTCAAAATAATGGAAATACTTTCGACGAAAATGGGCCAATTCATAAAATAATGATGCATGCCAATGAGCTCAAAAGTGATTTGTTAACAACAATTAGAAGGTGCACTAAAGTCCGTCGGCAAGTTCTTTCTTCAATTTTGTTGCAGCAACTTTCTTTCAACAATAAACTTGCTGCAAGTTTATTGCAGATTCGTTTTACAGTCGGCAATCCGCTTTTAAACATTACAAAAATAGGGCAAAAATGTGAAAATAAAGTTAGAACCTAACCTAGCTATTGACCGGTATTTAGAATAGCTGTTAAAAATGAAAAAAATCAAACGAAAATGAGCCACCGCGGTTACAATTTGCCTCATTATTGCTGCCGCTACCCTCCTGGGGGATGAAAATTTAAGAAAAAAGCAAGAAGGTGGTGGTCACTCAACTAGTAGCTTTGGGTGGGGTTGGTACCACTAAAATAACCAAATTTTTCCCAGACTTGCAGTTGCAACTGCAAGAAAAATCGGTCCAATTGGTAAAGTTGCAAGTCACCAATAAAGTTGCAGAACACGTTGCCAAAAATCAGCTGAGCGTACTGCACATGCCTACCACAAGTTTCTTGCAAGTTGCAGAAATAACTGTAACTATAACTGTAACTGTAAAACGGACTTAACAAACCATTTAGAGTACAAAATGCAAGACAAAATATAAGATTTCTTTTATTACACGACTGTTGAGTTAGTTTTACTGTTTTTATATTTACTAATGTATAGTTTTTTAAAGGTAATGAGTAAATGCATATTTTTTAACCTCACCATTTCTCACGATGCTCATTTTTGCGTTCGTGAGTCTAAACCAACAAAACCTGTGTTCAGCATTTTATTTATATCTTTTCACCAAACAATTATTATTTAAATAATTTAAAGATAAGGTATAGAATAATTTATGGAAATCATAAACCGTCTTACATTTTTATTTAATTATTAAGAATACAAACACAAATATTCTGGAAACCTTTTTTGTATATAAAAAAATAGCTTGGATCATAAAATAAAAATAAATCTTAAATAATTTAGAAAAAGATAGTGTTACAGCTATGGGTGTAAACCAGTTTAAAAACAGAGTAGATCATGACTTTTATATGATGCAGTCATCAAAATAAAAATAAAAATGGAATAGTCATTAGATATACACATTGTACTCTTTCAAAATGAGGGGCCTAGTTTTAAAAAAGTAAAGGCTGTATTTTTTTGGTAGGGATTATAGGGTATAGGCTAAACGGTAAAAGATACAAAAATCCAACATAAACGTGCCGTTCTCGTTTTTAGTGTTTAGTTTAATGGCGCAATCAGATCCCTGCTAACTTGATTAGTTTAAAAGATACAGGGTGATTCTCAAAATGCTTCGATTTTGGTTATGTCTTATTACTCAAACATTAATGAAGAAAAACTTTAAATACAAACGTTTTATAACTTTTTATGTAGAATCCATATGGCGTACAACAAATATAAATGTTTTAATTTTTAAGATATTATCCAAATTTGCATTTTTTTTAATAAAACACCCTGTATCTGGGTACCTCAAAATTTGCATTTTTTTCTCGCAATCACAACAATATATTATAACACTTAATATTTTGCTTTGTTCTAAATAGCTAAAATATCAAAAGTATAAAAATAAAATAGCTAGTTGGCCATGGATTGTATCAATATTCATTTACTTTTTAAAGGGTATGTACATTAAAAACTCAATTTAACAGGAGACCGAAAACATTGTTAATCAAAACAATAACAACCACAAAAAATTAACTCATTTAGATTAGCAAGGGCGCATTCAAAATCGACGCCCGGTAATTGCCAGACATGCGCACATGAAGACATGCGCAATAAGCAAGACCTTATCAAAAATAAACATAAGGAACAAATTCTTTTGCCAAGGTCAAGGTTGGGGTAAAGTTTACCCCAATTTTATTGAATCTGAATGCACCCCAAGTAAACAATTATACCATATACCTATTAAACAATTTGTGCTTGTGCTTAATTACAAAATGTGCTAATCCTTGTAAAAATGGGGAATCCCGTATACTTAATAAATAAATAAATAAATAAATAAATAAATAAATAAATAAATGTCCTCTATTCTGTTTGATGCATTTTTGGATTAAGTTGTAACTGTATTAGTGGCCCTGGCCATTTTTATTTCCCAGCTGATTTTAGTCCAGTTTAAGAGGTCTTACTTGAAGTCATGTAAAAACAACACTCCGCATCATGCAAGTTATTAGTATATTGCAATAATTTTTACTTTTTATTATTATATATATTATTATTATATTATATTTTAATATTATATTATTTTATATTTTACTTTTTATTATTTATGGGGTATATTATTGCCTTAAGTTTGTCGTATTGTATTACAAATGTTTTAATGCAATAAATTAAAGGTTATGAGAGCGTATGTCAATGTTGCAAAAATACAGTTTTATTTTTATTTTTAAAGGTACCTACCTAATCAAGGCGACTATAGAAATGTCTTTGACAAAAGAAAGTTTGTATCAAGTTGGTTTTTCTATATTTTAATTAGTTTTTTTTTTTGTTTTGAAGAGAAAACTTCTTTTTCAGATTTTTTATTCCTAAAGAAAGTTTAAAAAATAAAAGTTAATTTTGAATACATTTGCATTTTTGTACTCTCCCCTCAAATCCTGGGACCCGGAATTAAAAAAAGGCTCAGGATTATATCCCTAGATATGATCCAAACCAAGAAAAAAGCGAGGCTGATGTGTAATCCTATCTGGAATGTTTACATGCAGGCATTCATCAAATCTCTACCTGCTAGTGTTTAAAGTTACATATTCAGCAGGCACAATATTTATATGGTAAAATATTGTAAAACTAGGATAAAAGACCTAAATCAGTGGTGTAAGAAAAAATACATATGTGCCATGTAGGTATAAGTAAAGTGGCACAATTCAATCTTAAGAGATACATAGGTTAATAATTAAAGAACTGCGAGGACCTTAAATATACTTTTCATACACAATTAAAGCACTAAAAGAAAAAAAAATGAAGCAAAGAAAATGATCTAAGTAATTTATTACAATGTATCATAAGATCATTTAATAATTATTAATAATAATGCCTAAAGAAATCGCTAAAAATTTATTGAATACCAAAAGTTTACTTTAATTCATATATAACTCATAAGTCATAACCATTAAAATGACTGCTGACTTTTACTACTAAAAGGCTAGCCTGGGTTTGTTTTATTTTCAGTTTTTAGGTCATTAAACACATAAACAATTTATTATTGCCCATAGGAGGATGTAAAGCTGAGAGTAGAATTTCTGGATACCACTGCAGACAACAATCTGATATCCATAATTTTATTAAAATTTGACTTTAAACTCTTAAAGAAGAATCGAAAAGACTACTTTGAAGGAAGCAAAACTAAATTTTTATTTTCTGGGAGTAGGCTTTTAAAAACTTGGTCGACCATAATTTAGCATTACTGTTATAGCTAATAATAATAGCCCTGTTCGTACAGAAATCAAACTAGTCAACACCAATTGAGTACCTATTATTATTTAGTCAGGTGACCGGTTGCCAACTAGTCACTAGGCGTATTTGTAAAATCTGATTGGTGCTGACTAGTTTGTGATTTCTCTACAAACAGACCTAATATTTAAATGTTAAAAGTTAGGTTAAATTGTTAAATAAATAAATAAAAATAAATAAATAAAATAAATATTAGGTTAGACAGTTGTAAGATCTTTGGGTTAAAACAGGACAGAAAATGTCATTTACGAAGGGATTAAAAAAAAATATGGTACAGGATACAAAATACATAGTAAAATATAGACCTACTTCGAACATAACCAGAGGCACCTGTTCTTCGATTGTAAGCATACAGAAGCGAAGGATTTCTTAAATTACCATAGGGCGAGCTTGCAGATATTTCAAATGTATCTCCCTTTTGAAACCCTAGGTATTTTCCATTATTTTGTATAGGTTCAAATGATTGGAGAGCCTGGTAAATATACGCATAGTCCCCCATTTCAGTCCACCAGCAAACAATTTAAATGCACATCTCTCATACATAACTACTATTTAATCTCCATTATTATCTATTAACTAGTGCTAAAAACAACTAAAACTAGCATTTATTTTTTTAAATGTCTGATTTGATTATGTTTAAATGTCCAAATGTCCCACATTTTATTATGACCAATTTAAACAAAACACTACAAAAAATTAAATATGGCGTCAAAATATTAACGTCAAACAGTTGCCAAACTCAGAAAACAAAAACCCTTCGGCTTAAGGCGGATCTACACAACACACACAACAACATTAATAGCACTTCACGGAGTATTTTGTAATATTTGCCACATAATATACAGAAATCAGATTTTACGATAAGAATTTAAAAGGATAAATTTTAAGTAAGTTCGTAGTAGGTTTAAGTTGAAAAAATACAAGAAATAATTTAATATTCTCTTTTTCAATAAGTTTAAGTCAGACATAACCCATTATAGGTTTTTATTAGTTACGTAAGAATAGAAAACATCTTTAGCCTTATTCTTGTTAAAGGTTTTATAACGAAGTAAAATGTGAAGGCGGTGACTTTTTCTTGTCACACTTGGCGCCGGTACCCATATAGAAAACTCAAAAATCGCCGCGCACTGCCCACGAATATATTATATATTTGAACACAATATATGCCTACTACAGGCAGCCTTTTTACTTTTCCTGTGGTGTGAACACCTTGCATACCACGGACTTATATATCTATAGCTTTTATTATTTTTCCTATAGAACATTTTTAAATAGCAAAAAAAAGTTAAAATGAAAAACATAAGAAACAAGGGATTTTTTCATATAAACTTCCCTTCTTACTCATGCTAAGGGGAGGGGTTCAAACCCCAAAACTCCCGCCTATATACGCCATGGCGGTACTCCACCGCCTGTGCTTTTTGGAAAATTCATAGTTTTATAAAAAAAAAACATAAAATAATAATAATAGTAATAAAAGTAACAAGTAAGTTTAGATTTTTCGCTTCTGGTCAGTTATTTTTAAAATAAAAATCCTTTATAGTTTTTAAATATTCTTTTATATAAGTAGCAAATCCAACATTATAAAATTTACATATAGATATAGTATCACAGCAATTAATAATTTAAAAATACCTAATGTTAATATGAATACGTTTTCAACATAACCTTTTATATTATAATATTAATAAATATACCTTTTTAAAATAAAATAATCACAATTTATAGGGTATTATTTGCCTTCTCTACAACTAAATTAGGAGTCTTTCCCTGTTTCACCAATCTTAAAGCACTTAATACTGATACTTTATCTAATTCTGATTGTGAAGGTTTTTCATTATCTAAACAAATATCCTTTGCTCTATCACCAAATAGTTCCAGCACCCTTATTCTATAATCAAGGGTTGTTGATACATTATTTCCAGTTAATGTTAAATTTTCCATACATGGAAGTTTGCCTAGAGTACTCAATTCTTCAACTTCAGTAATTTTATTACAACTTAGATCCAGATTTTCTAAACAATACAGTTTACAAAAACCTTTCGTGGTAACAATGTTATTTTGTGACAGGTTAAGAGTCTTTATATTACCTACTTTTTGTATGTAACTGATCACAGATTGTTATTATATTATTTACAATACTTAAATTTTCTAATTTGGGTAAATGTGTTAAATGTGTTATTGCTGATATCTTGTTATCATTAAGGATAAGAGATTTAAGATTCTTTGCCAAACATATTGTTTCATCTATCTCTATTAAATTATTATTACTTAAATCCAGTGTCTCCAGTGATATCCATTTCTAAAAAAAAATAATTATACTTTGGCTTACTGTAAGATAAAAATAAATAAATTTTATCCCAAAGTAACACTTAGTTTTAAAAACTATATTAAAATGACTCAATACCTCACTTCCTTCCAAACTATTTTTATGTAAAACGTCACACTGCAAAACATCAGATATTCTTTTAGCATTTGTATGTTCAACTTTGAGAATTGTAACGGTATTTCTTAAAGTTCCTAAGGAATATATCATCTCCAAAGATATATTTTTTAAATATAGACCTTTATGCATCTAAAAAATACAAATAAAATCAATGATTTTTTTTATACAGGGTGATTTAAAAATCGTTCACGAAACTTAAGGGAGTGATTCTACTTAACAAAATATGGGTAGAGCTTCATATAAATTATTTTCAACATGTCATTCGTTTTCGAGTTACAAGCTGTCAAATTTCAATTTTTATTTTGGGTTTTCGCCATATTGCATTTATTTTTTAACTAATCCAGCTAATATTTGGCACACCAATCTAGCTTTGCAGATTCTAAAATTTTAAGACAAAAGTACTTTTTAAATACCACCAGAGGGCACTGTACCTAAAACTTTATATTTATTTACATCATAACTTTTATTTTGACAGATATCGCAAAGCTGGGAGCGCCATTTTATAGACAATCAAAAACTTAAAAAATAAAGTACTTCTTTATTAAAGTCGATAAACCTCACCGTTTAGGTACCAATAGACATCAAAGTTATAAAGGGTGTCCAGTAACTCAACCGACAAACTTTACAGGGCGATTCTACAACAGAAAATAAGAAAAAAACTTCATAGAAACATATGTTCTAAACGTATTAGTTTTTAAACTACGGTGTGTTAAATATTTGAAAAAAAAACTTTTTTGTTTTAATTTTTAATACCCCGTAGTTTAAAAACTAAGACGTTTCGGACATATGTTTATATAAAGTTTTTTTCTTATTTTTGTTGTAGAATCGTTTGGTTAAGTTGGCCGGTTGAGTTTCTGGACACCCTGTATGTATGTAGGTAATTTGATTGAAATTGATGAAAACTTTGATGTCTATTGGTGCCTAAACGGTGAGGTTTATCGACTTTAATAGAGTACCTTATTTTTTAAGATTTTGATTGTCTATAAAATGGCGCCCCCAGCTTTGCGATATCTGTCAAAATAAAAGTAATGATGTAAATAAATTTTAAGTTTTTAGTTAAAGTGCCCTCTGGCGGTACTTAAAAAAGTACTTTTGTCTTAAAATTTTAGAATTTTTGACAGCTTGTAACTCGAAAACGAATGACATGTTGACAAAAAATTATATGAAGCTCTACCCTTATTTTGTCAAGTAGAATCAACCCCTTAAGTTTCGTGATCGATTTTGAATCACCCTGTATAAAGGAAACATTATACCATGGCTTTAACTTTATATGCACAAAACAATAAAAACATTTTTGGTGATATGACTTGAGTGCTCACTTGCTCGGGTTACTCAAGCCAGGCGTCCACTGACATCATATACAGACAGGTCCACTGTAGAAGAAACATAGGAAATACTTGGTCGAATTGATGTATATTCGCCTGACTCGAGCAAGTGTAAACAAAAGTCACAAAAACGATACGATAAAAGTGGAATGTTTTTGCAGTTTTGATCTTGAATTAAAACATTATTTGCTTTCTTGCAGCTGCAGCCATTATAAATATGTGGTAAGTATCGAAGCGGACAGTATAGTAAATTAATCAGTTCCCTGCCTATGTTTCTAGTAGCGTGGACCTGTCTGTATATACATACACAAGTAAGCACAGTGCTAATGATTTATCGCTTGATAAATCCAAGTAAGCTAAGCGTCCAAGTCTATAACTAAAAATTTAGCTTTTTTGTGTCTATAGTTAAAACTACAACTATAGAGCTTACATTTAAAACCGAATATATCCGCTTTTTACCTTGGGTGATTTTTACTTTCTTGTTTCTAGTAAAATAGTTACATATTTTTGGCCTCCATTCAAGATTAAAAGGTTATACATGTCCATGATAGTAAACCAACAAGGTTATAAAAGAAACTAGTAAACCATGAATGCTACAAAGTCAGTATGCAAGATATTCTAAGACTAGAAAACAGCCTTTGTAAAAATGGATATAATCGCTTTTCCACGCTAGCTCATTGATTGTCTTTCCTAATAAATCATAAAAATACCTTAAAAGAAGATAGTTCAAACGGAAGTTTATTTAATATAATATTACTTTGTAAATATTCACTTTGGCTACCAGTAACTGATAAACTGTTTAGTTGTGAGCACAGTTCCAATATGGGTCCCAAATCCAAAGGATTCTCTGAATTATCAGCATCAGGAAAAGGCTTTTTAAAAACTCACTGATGGCATACAACTAAAAAAATATTTTATTTAAAATGCCATATATTTATTGTTGAATAATATTGACATTCCTGTTTTCAATATACCAGAAACAGTTATCCATAATAGAAAAATAAATATGTCTTTAGAAATACTTTAATTAATGTCTTTAAGTACTTTTTGCAAGCATAAATAAAGGTTTAGTGATTCTGATATATTGTCAATTTTGTATTAGTTATTACTGCAGTTTTTTGTTTTATTCTACATTTTTTTTATTATAGTTCTGGTTATTTCCAGAAAGTCACAAAAATACCCTTTAAATATGTTAAGCCATATACAGGGTGTCCGCTAATTATTGGTACACAAAAAGACACAATTTCTTTATGCTAAAAATTGAGATTTAACCAAACATACCTATATTCAAAAGTTAATAGAATAATAAGAAAGATACAGTATGTCAAAAAAATGAAACATTTTTAATTTATTTTGATAACTTTTAAAATATTTGAGTATTTTAACAAAATTTGGTATCTAAAAGTTTTTGACATGAGCTATTCAGATCTGATATCAATTTTTATATATAAACTAAAGGGGAGTTGCTACAGTATTTAAGTTTCTCTAAAACATCCCAATTCTTTTGCGCCACTTTGTACATGTACCATCTAAGTAAACCAGTAAACTCCCCTAAGCTTGAACACAAAAACTATCCTTTGTAAAAATGGCTCTGAGCTACCGTTTTCGAGATATTTGCATTGGAAGTAGTTTAGTGCAACCAAAAAATGCATTTTAAAACAGCATATTATTAGCCATAAAATACAACTATTTCATGATAAACAAATGATTTTATGTACTCTCCCATATACTTTTTGAATGCACTCTAACCACTTAAATGGAAATAAATTCGATTCTTACAAAGTATACCTTTTTTGTGTATAAAATATAGGAGAGTTTATAGAAATATTTTTAATTTTTTTCAGTGTGACACCCTGTATCTTTCTTATTATCAACTTTTGGATATATGTAGGGTATGTTTAATTAAATCTTAATATTTTGGCATAGGAAATATGTGGTCTTTGTGTCTCCATTAATTAGTGGACACTCTATTTATCCTAACCTCTAATGGTGTGAAACCATAAACTTCACTCGAAGACAATATAAAATCAGCTTCAACATGAAATTTTAATGATAAATCTTGAAGTAAAAAGTATATATCATATATGTGAAACTCTCAAAAATTCAACAAATACTTTTGGCATGGTTCTTTTTAAAAAATTAGTACTTTTTGTAAATATTCTTCCAAAGCCTTTCGTCTAGATTCAACAAAAGTATCACTTTTGTTTCCAATAATTTTTTTGATGGAAGTATATCTTTGGAAACACCATGATCAGTTACAAGTTTATTATGTAAATTGAAGAATTCACTGTATCGATGCTGGACTTTCCATTTAATGTCTCCAACATTAATTAATATAATGTAATATGTTACATTGGCTATATCCTCAGCCATGGGTATTTCTACATAAGTTTGATTCTGATTATACCACAAGCAAGCCATTTATCTGAAACAGTTATTATTGTTAATAAGATTTTTATAAATAAAATCTCAACCTAAAAAAGTAAGAGAGTCACCTTTGAGTAACTGGATCAGCTTTTTGTCTTCTGTTTATATTTTTGCCTTAAATATTTATTTGTAACTTATTTTCTGTAAGGTAACTTTAGTTGCCTCAGAAGAAGAAAAGTAAATCTCTAAAAATTAGAAAAACAGCTGATGATACAAACAGAAAAAATAGAATAGAATTATTTTATATTATTAGTTTTATTACTCCCATAAAATTAATAAACTGGCTATAATAAAAACACCTACAAATTACTATTGGATCCTACAGAATTGTCATTACAATAAAATTAGTGATTTCATTCCCAGGAGTATAGTAAATTAACAATCATAAAATAGAAACATGTTTTTGGGTATTATTTTGCATAGATAGGTGTTTTCGTGTTTTGCATCGGATTAGCAGAGCCGATAGCCGATTAGGCTGCGTTTGGATTAAAGGTTATAGATCTAACCCTACATTTACAACCAATTCTGAAATTTCAAATTGTCGTTTAAACAATTGGTTAGCGTGCATTTACAACCAATTTGGAAATTTCAAATTGACATTTAAACAATTTGTTAAACTTCACTTGTCAAATCCAAATTTGATAACTGAAGTTTAACCAATTGTTGAGTCAATTTGAGAATTTCAGAATTGGTCGTAAATTAGTGTATTCCTTTTACCTTTTAGAACCGTTCTCTGAACTGTCAATAGTGCCAAGAACGGTTCTACAACATGAAAAAATGTCAAAAATTGTAAAAGGAACATTAATTGCTGTATTCTTTTTATGCTCCAGAACCGCCCTGAACGACACCATAAGTGTTCCTTTAACAATTTTTTGACATTTTTTCATGTTGTAGAACCGTTTTTGACACTATTGACAGTTCAGAGAACGGTTCTAAGGTAAAAGGAATACACCAAATGGTGTCGTTCCGGGCGGTTCTGGTTAGCAGAGCATTAAACTTACTTATCAAGTTTGGATTTGACAAGTGAAGTTTAACCAGTTGTTTAAACGTCAATTTGAAATTTCAGAATTAGTTGTAAACCTAGCTTAAAATGTGGTAATTTCAAATTCTAAAATAATTATTTTTGACTAAAGGACCTTTTTTTGTCTTAAAAATTTCATGCCTCAAAATGACTTCTTAAAATATTTTTGCCTTCCCCTGGCCACCCTAACCCCTAAACAAACATCAGTTTTTTTCAGCGTTCAACCAATTATACCCGCGCAATCATAACCGCCAAGAACTCCTCGGTAATAATTGAGGTGACAACCCTTGACCTATAATACAGCAATTGCTGTATTCCTTTTATGCCCAGAACCGCCTGGAACACCACACAATTTTTTGACATTTTTTTCATGATGCAAACCAGTTCTTGACACTATTGGATACAGTTCAGAGAACGGTTCTATAAGGCAAAAAGTTAGTATATTCCTTTTACCTGTGGTAGAACAGTTCTCTGAACTGTCAATAATGTCAAGAACGGTTCTATAACATGAAAATGTCAAGTAAATTGTAAAAGGAACACTCATGGTGTAGTTTCCGGGCGGTTCTAGAGCATAAAAGGAATACACCAAGTATGGATGGTGGAGGGGAGGATAACCATCTGAATGTTTTAAAAGTGTCCGTCGAAAGGGAGCAACTTAATGTGGCGCTACAGTAGCCAGAGGAGATTTTTTAACCAATGAGCATGAATTATTAGAGTGAGATACAAAATGAAAAAGGACAGATAGATGCAAAATAAAAAAGGAAAGAAATACCAAAATCCCTCCACTGGCTACTGTGGCGCCATCCCAACTTGCTACATTCCGATTGCCACTTTTTTCAACTTGTCCGCCATAAAGATGGTTATCCTCCCTCCACCATCCATGGGTAAAAGGAATACACTAACACTAACTTCCTTTATACATATATACACACACATTTATTGGCAAGATTCTTGCCGATAACGATAATCGGCAAAAATTTGCCGACGACATGCCAATAGGATACCGATACACTAGTTAATATGCAGTGATCTAGATAATGGTAGATATTAGTGCCTAAATTTATCGTATTTAAATAATCATTACATTTTTGAGCAAGTTTTTACCAGTTCCTTCTCATACCTTACCTATTTTATTGACTATGCTTAAAAAAAAACTACATTTTAGCAGAACAGCTTATCAAAGGGAATTTTATTTGAAGTTTAACACGTACCCAAAGAGACCCCTTAAAAAATTGACAACATTACTACAAAACTTACTTTAAAAATTACAAGGTAAATTTACAGAACTAATTTACACATAAAAATACTTCTTATACATCTACACCATCCAATAATCAACTTACAAACATTATAATAATATATCTGTTTTAACTACCTAACACTAAACAATATTAAGATTTTAGATGGTACTATGTTATTCAGACATTGGCTCTGGTCCCGAAGCTTCTACATTAACAGTAGAATTGCCCGTCTGCTCACTGATTTTATCACTATTGTTTAGTAATCCAGACAAAGCATTTGCAGAAGTAGATAGGACTGTAAATTGTTTTTTACGGTTATCCAACTGATTTTCCAGTTCTTTCTTTTCAGCTGCCAAATCAGCTAACTCTTTTTGCAGTGTTTTAAGTTGTTTATTCATTTCCGTGCGTGGTGGTTCCTTTGCTATTGCTTTGGCTAATAAATCATATTGAATGCGGTTCTGTTTAATGATTTTTGCTTTTTCTAGCTCTTTTTTGTTGAGCAATAGCTTCTTTTTGCTTGTTTATTTCTTGTTCCATTTCTGTATATAATGTTTTATAATTTTGTAATTGTTCAGCATTAGCTTTGCTTACATATTCAGAACGGTGCCTTGAATGCTCAACTAGGTTTAATTGAGCCAGAATTTTGTCACACATTGCTTGCGATTCTTCTTCAGTCTCATCGGTTGAATGTATCCATTTGGCAACCATCTTTAACATTACATTAAGCCTACGGTCTTCTCCTGTTCCATCTCCATCAAAAATCAATCTTCTTTTTATAACATCTTCTAAAAAATATTTATTTTGGTAAAATGCAGTTTATTTTTACTCACCAAATAACTTACCCTCAGACATTGTGTTACCTACTAAACGATTATTAATTGTACGGCAAATAAAAAGATGAAAAAGCTTAAATTAAAATATTGTTTGCTTGCTTTCTTATGGTTTTGATATTAGTCAACCGCCAAACAAAAAATATTCGTTAACCAAAAAAATGTAAGGTTAGTTGTATGTCGCAGACAAGTAAAAGGAAGTGATTATCGCTAGATTTCCATGTGATATTTCTGACTTTAAAGCCCCGATAGGTGCACATATACGTATTTGCATTACTTCTATTTCCACTTAAGCTAAGACGGTATTGCCGTGTTTCAAGTTCTAAAAAGTTTTTCACAAAATTAAAAATCTACTTTCAGAAAAAGCGATACATGTGCGTCATCCTATCCGGACTATTTACATGCAAGCATTCTTTTTCAAATCTCTACCTGCTAGTGTTCAACACACTGAAAGTCAGTTTAAATTTATTGAGCTGGCACAAATAAATATCTTTGTAGATGGAACATACAAGTTCAGCCAAATTTAAAGGTTCATAGGCAATGCGCGGAAAGGAAACGCGTGTAGAACCCTGACAGGTAGAGCCACCTCCTAATTAGTGTATTCCTTTTACCTTTTAGAACCGTTCTGAACCGTTCTCTAAACTGTCAATAGTGTCAAGAACGGTTCTGCAACATCAAAAAGATGTCAAAAAATTGTAAAAGGAACACTAATGGTGTCGTTCCGGCGGTTCTGAAGCGTAAAAGGAATACAGCAATTTCTAGTCGCCAAAACCATTTTCGTGGTTACGAAAATTTATAATAAATCCGCGATTGGCTTCGACTTTAAATTTTTGCTAATAAATACTTCTAAATAAAGCACCCAAACAGCACAAACTTTCCATTGGGCAATCCCCATATAAGTAAAGCACGGGTCTCGCGATGCTTTATGTCCGATGCAAATACTTCTAAATATAGAGACATTTTGCACCTCTTAAAATAACAGACTATTTTTGGCCTCCTTATGGTTATCGTTATTAAACATAACGATTACGGCAGCAGTTTTAGACAGAGATTTTGCAACCTCTTTTAAGAAACTTATCTTGCGTCTGCGCTTTCGACCCATAACCTTATTTTTGCCTGTGGTTCGCCGATTTTAAAGTTTGCGAAAAATCAGTATTTACTTTTATTCTCCATAAGTTATATATTGATTTTTTAATATATGCAAACAGTTCCCTTGATTTTGTTTTTTAAAGTAGATGTAAACAATACAGTATAAGCAAGTGTGCCAGATTGTAACATGTAAATTAATAACTGATTTAAAACATCCTTAAAATGCAAGTCCGTTTTAATTTCTTTACACTATTTTATTTTTCTTACTGCTATGAATTTTTCGCTAATTATTCGTTATGTATCAATAATATTTTAATTAATACGGTATTAAAATTTCAACCTTCTTAAATAATCGATATTAAAATTTTACAATTTGGCAACCACGCAGTTTACCAATAACGATAAAGATAACGATAAGCTCTTCGGTATTCATCCGTAATTAAAGGAGTCCGGTATGGTTAATAACGATAACGGATCATGTTTGCGTTACTGCGCAGTCTCAGAATAAAGTTAACCACAACGGAATTGCAAAATAAGGGGTGCAAAATGTCTCTAAAAGGGCCTTGATAATTTTTAATAGTAAAAAATTTTGCGCAAAAGAGTTATGAGCTATGATACATATCTAAGCGCTTTTTAAGCGAAAAAGTTGCAAAAAAAATCGCGAATGGCTTAGATTTTAATTTTAACATGAGAATAATATTCCATAATACACATACAAAGTGTATAAATTGAAGGGGGAAAATATTGTTTGGCTCGAAAAAAAGCCCACGATGTGTTTATGCCAGTTAAGGTTGTTCTCAAATGTGTTTATGCCAGTTAAGGTTGTTCTCAAATGTGATGCTCTACAAGGTTGAATGTGTCCTTGCTCTGCAAAACCTGGCCACTCATAAGCAAAGGGTGAGTGTTTGATGTTTTTTTCCGCGACAAGGAACATGATTGTGTTTTGGATGCATTAAATTGAACGAGATTCTTGGCGCCCCAATCCATCACTCTGTTTTTAAAAGTCGGTCCAGCCGTTCCAGACTTAGAACCGTTTGAACTTTGGCTTAAATAGTGTAAAAACATGCGGTTTTAAGGAATTTGCATGTAAGTCTGGAACGGCTGGGCCCATTTTAAAAAACAAAGTGTTCAAAATTTTAATTTTGTTAATTTAAAGGAATAATAAACTTTTTTGGTAATTTTCTAGAAAATTGGAGCAACTCCGTTTTTGACGAAATTTGGTATACGGGGTTTTTGGGGCGCTGATCACGAATCTGAAAGAATTATTTGGCGGAAACGTTTCGTTCTCGAGATATCCATCATCAAAGTTCAAATCTGAACTAAGCTTATTTTCACTATATTCCCCTTCTTTTTGCACACAATTCTTGATTTAAAGCTAAAGTGTCACACAATATTTGATTTTCACCTTTTAAAACCCCGTTTTTCTACGTTTTTTACATTATTTTTGCATTAAACTGCATAGCTATACTTTGAATCATTTTAATCCCAGTTTGCCATGAAGCCCTATGTGTATGTATGGTTGCCGGATTATCAAAGAAAAGCCACGCAATTTAATTCAAAAATAATGTAAAAACGTAGAGAAACGGGGTTTTAAAAAGGTGAAAATCAAATATTGTGTGACACTTTAGCTTTAAATCAAGAATTGTGTGCAAAAAGAAGGGGGAATATAGTGAAAATAAGGTTAGTTCAAATATCAACTTTGATGATGGATATCTCGAGAACGAAACGTTTCCGCCAAATAATTCTTTCAGATTCGTGATCAGCGCCCCAAAAACCCCCGTATACCAAATTTCGTCAAAATCGGAGTTGCTCCCATTTTCTAGAAAATTACCCTTTTTTATAAAATTAGCTTATGAATAAGCTTTTAATTTTTTATTACATTTGGGAAACACCCTGTATAAAGTAATTCTGCCCCTGAGTATGTTCTCGAACGCTTCCTTGAGCTGTCAAAAAGGGACGTTCTTTGTTTGTTTTGATTGCTTTTATGGTTGTCTTTACAGAACTGGGAAACAATCTCGCTAGAAAAGTAAGAATAATAATTTTAGTTATGTAGACAAAGACAAAAGCAAAAAAATTGATCCTAGCTAAGATTTTTTCGCCAATGAAAAAATAATATTTTTGTTTATGAAAATAATATTAATTAATGGATATACAACCTATATTGGGCAGTTATTTATTATTTTATATTAAAATATAAAATAATAGGTACACAGCAGATATCAAGAAGCCAAAAGAGAGGAGAGCAACGATATTTTAGGGTAAACAAAATAGAAAATGCAAATTTGATAATAAGTCGTAATATAAAATCATTTTATACTTGTACTTTGGTTATCTCAGAAAGTCAAGCTGCAATGCCTAAAACGAAGATGATTGCAAAAATTTGCCCTGCGTGTAAAGCACAGGTAGGTCAAATTTAATGTAGGGATTCTAGGCGAAAGCAAAACAACTATATATAAAAATCACAAATTATTTGAGGGTCTTTTACTATTATAAATATAGGTCGCAACCACTGCACACACAAGTTTTACTTTTTGTTAGGTTTGTCCTCAGTCGAATAAATAATTAAAGGTAAAGACATTTTTTACTATTCCTACATTCTAGGTGCCAGTTGCATGTAAATCTTGCCCTTGTGGGCATTTTTTTATAATGCAAGGAGAATAGCTAGAGAATTTGCTATAGAAGCTGATTATTTAAGAAGAACAGCCAGGGTTCGGAGAGAGAAACCTAATTATTATGATGCTTTAGAATATGACAAACATATTAAAAAGGTAATGTTTTCTATTATTTGTTTTACTTTCCTAAGAAATGAAACTTTACCTAAGTAGCATGTGTGGGTAAAGTTACCTAAAGTCTTGGAATTAAATAAGATAAATCATAAAAACATAAACAAAATACCGCCACTCGTTTTTATAACCAAAAACATTATCATACTGGTTGAGCAAAAAAAGAAGCTGACGTTATAAAATTTTGGAGTCCATGTGGACTTGATGACTTTTATGATTTCTCTTATTTGATTCCATTGACTATATGAAACAATTCTATTTAAGAGACAAACATAATTTTTGACATTAGTTTACAAATAAACATTGATAATCTTTACAGACTTTTCTGTAAATTTTACAAAATTGCTTTTTGTATAGTTTTTTCTTATCAAAAGATCCAAAAATACTACCTACACCAGTTTATTATCTTAAGCTGTTTTTCATATAAAAGATTTTTTAAACTTGCCCTGCTTACAATTAGACTGGAATGGAAAATTGATGTAATAACTATAAATTGTTTTTTTTTATTTATTCTCTAGCTCAAAAAAAGGTTAAGTGAATCAAGAAATGATGATGAAGATGAGGAAGATGAAATTATGGACAAAAAAGAATCAAAAATGAAAAAAAGAAACAAAAAAGGTTGAGGAAGATGATGAAGAGGATCCTATGACAAAATTAACACCAGAAATGATAAGTAATTGCAGTATGATTTTAGATAATATTAACAGTAAAATGAAACTTGTAACTTGGAAACCAAAGGTTTAATAGTGTTTTAAAAAATTTTTGTACAAACTTATTGTTTAAAATATTATAGTGTTTACCTACCAATATACTATCTTCCTGAAATAAAGTATAAAATGTGACACGGTACGTAGGATTTAAGTTTAACCTTTAATAAGGTTGGTGCTCTTCTAGTGTTACTTTATGTATAGTAAAATGATCAATGTTAAATGGATTCTTGCATACTTAAGCATTTTTGCCCAAAAAAAAATGTACATGCATAAAGACATGAACATAGACATATTTAGGCAGACAAAAACCAGAAGAAATATTTGCATACAAAAAATAAGTAATTTCTCAGAAAATAAGTTTTTTTTTTGTTTTGGTGGGTACGTATCTCTAGAACCACCCTAAAAAGAAACAAGACTTTAAAAATGATCTTGGTTTAAAAATATTAGTAGGTTTTTAATATTGTAAAATTAATTTACCTACTTTGCTTAAAGTTAAATGTGGCAAAAGTGTTGTTTTTTTAATAAATATGTAGACATGTTTAAAACTTCTTTTATTTCCTCATATTTTCAAAAATTACCTAGGATCGTTTTTAATTAAAAATATGTGTGTAGATGTTACGTCAAATTTGTGCAATTGCCGATTTCATGTATTGGGCAAAATTAAAATTTTGCTTAATTCGTGAAATAAGCTGTTCTGTAACCTCGTGGGATCATTGTTAGTTCTGGTTAGTTTAATCTTTCCTTAATAAAGCGATTTAAAAAAAAAAAATTTCACTAGCTAACTAACTAATTTTTTAAATTAATTCGCTTTATTTAAAAAGATTTAACTAACCAGAACTAACCATATGACCACCTCAATGTGACAGTTTTATTTACTGCTTATTTTTCGAATTAAGCAAAATTTCACCGAATACATGAAATCGGCAATTACCCACCTTCAGCGTAACATATGTAGATAATCATACACATTGTGCTCCCCCCTCTTAAATGAATGGGCCAATATATTGAGATAAGGTAAAATTAAAGTTAAAGAGTATCACTGAAACTACTGATTTAAACATTATTGTGGTCACGAAGCCAAATACCAAGAACGTATTAGGCCTCGGCTACGATAAGAAGCGGAAGCGGCGAGCGGAGAGTATCAAATCTCTGTACTGGTATCTACTACAATATTTTGTAAATCAGTTTATATACATTTGTAAATCAGTTTATATACATTAGAAACTCTCGCGGATAATATTTGTTCGTTTCAAGCGGCAAGGCTTATTTGCTCACATATATTGTAGCCGCCTGATTTAAAATACAAATTCTTTTATGCTACCATAAAGATCAAAGGCAGTGCTTACACACTCTCCGATGGCCGCTGACGCCTGGTATCGTAGCAGTAGCCTAAGGCCTCTGACACGATACTAAGCGTCAGCGACCAGCGTTGAACGGAAAATGTGAGAGCGCTGTCTTTGATTTTTATGCGAGAATAAAAGAACTTGTTTCTTTAAATCAGCCGCTTGCCGCTGACGCTGGTTATCGTGCCCGAGGCCGACGATACTAAGCTACCCTACTTTCATGGTAACGATACGAAGCCGTGATTGAAAGAGAAATACAGAAGATTTCGGGCAGATAATGATGACGTTAGTGGCTTCTTTACTAAACGGGCGGACCCTAAGGATTAAATATGACGATCTAACCCAACTTACCTTAGTCCAAAAGTGGATGATTTCGATGATACATGGTGTAAAAAATTTGTTCTGGTTTTAGTTTTTTTATAAATAATTGTGTTGTTTTTATAAGTAATGGGTGTTTTCAAAATATTTGCCTTAAGGGGTTTTGGGAGGTGAGAAATTAGAATTTGCTATCAATTTTATTGTAAACCCTAGATGGCACCACCTGCGCAATCTTGCACAAATTACAATCAAAAACACTTTTGAGCCACTATGTATGTAAATTTTAGATTCAAATTCCTATTCCTAATCATATTTTACAATAAAAAATATATTCTTGGTAAAAGTTGATTTGAGCAGTCTTTTTGTGATATCTGGATTTAAACAAATCACTTCCTGTATGGCCAGGTCTAAGTTATACAGGGTGTTTTTGATTTGGATGCTTATCTCTAACAGTGTAAATCAGTAGGTGATTTTAAGAAGAAAAGTTCAAATAAACCTATGTCTTAACTTATCTCTGGTCAGTAAAAAGTCTGTTTTACTAACTTCGAGGATTATTTTGGCATGCTTTTTTACAAAAGACGTGTTTGACGAAGTAAAGATACAGGGTTACCAAGGATTGACACTAAAATTTACCTCAGAAACACATTATGAACCGTAGCTTGACAGGTTTCTGCACTAAACATGATAAATGACTAATTTTTACATAAAACGTGAGTTTACATAATACAATTGAAAATCGATACAAATCTAATTTTCGCCAAAATTTCAGTTGGCTTGTTTCTGCAATAAACCATTTACAATTTATTTTTTATCAAAACTACAGTTTTTGAGGGAGAACGTCTACAGACCAACTAGGATCTAGGATCCCCAAAACCTAAAGAAACACCTAAAAAAACGCCTTACTATAATAAAAATACTTTTTTATTTTTGATACATATTTTCTATCACACTGGCAATAAAAATTTGGTAACTATATAGTGGGTTCCGCAAAGCCATGGTTAGTTACAGTTTACATATGTTTTTAGATCCAGCTGCGTTTTTTTTTATACTGGATTAACTTTTTAACTAAAAGCTTATGTTGGAGCTGTATAAACTTCCACCTTGTCGTAATTTAACCTATAAAACCATAACCATAAACTTTGACTGATCCAGTATATATGTAATTAATTGAATTTATAGAAGAGTAGACAATATTAGTTTATCCAACCTCACTTGATACACTTACAATGTATTTTTCCTGATGAGGACTAGAACATTAAAAAGAGTAAGATACAGTTAAATAAAATAATATATAAACATTGTACACAATAACACATAAATGCAGATACTGCATTGTTATGTCAGATTTAAATAATCAGTTTAGGTTTATATCTAATATTGTAAAATACAATAGAAAAATATACTCGTAAACATCTTTAATATGGAGTAGAAAGTGGTACAAACTTTCTCCGCTCTTTAAATTGTAATAATTTTAAACCTACTTCTGAAACTAAATTAAATGTGGATATATATATCCGATATACATGGTGTTCTAAAAGTAAAATATAAACTTAATTAGATGGTAAGGATAGTAATAATAATAATTTTATAGTTTAAAAGGTATATTAGTTCTTGTATTTATTTTTGAAGTGGAATACTTAGTAAATAAGAAACGAAAACATTCAAAAGTGCAATGCATATTAAACTTTTTTACTGGTTGGTCAATTATGTGTACTTATTTTATTTTATCAGTAAGAAGTCAACTTATGTTTCTTGGGAACAAAAATTGTCAAAATTATATTTCTTTTTACAAATCTAGAACAAAAATAATTACCTTCAAGAAAAAAAAATACAACCATTGACACTCTTTAACAATTGTATAAGGAAATAGTATGGACGATTCTGAATGATCTCTTTTATTATCTCTTTAAGTATATTTTTAGAACACTATGTATAAAAGTTACTATTCATATTTGATGGTGACAAATGTAAATTTTTAATAAATAAAATGCTAGTATTTATACAGTGTCTCCACCTAAGTTCTCTATATATGGGATATTTTTTATTAATACTACGAAAAAAAATTATTCTTTATAAAAAAGGTCTGCATGGTCTAAAACCTAAAAAGCAATTATTACATATTCATTTTTTTCAGTAGTATACGAGGTATCTCAAAAACATGAATTTTGTTTAAGAGGAAAGTACCCTTATTTTTAAAAATATCGAAAATTATTATTAGGAAAAAATGTTTAGAAATAAAAATAACTCTTAAATATGCAAACTCATTCATTTTCAAGAAAAAAGTTTTTTTAAATTTTTATGATAAAACGATGAAAACTTAAATTTGTACTACTTATTTCGAAATGTAATATCTTCAGAAAGCTTAAAAACTGTCAAAACAGTGAAAAGTCACAGAAACGCTCGTTATCACATAAAAAATTAAGAAAAACTTTTGCAAAAGAAACAAGCTAGCATATTTAAGAGTTATTTTTAATTCTAAACATTTTTTCCTGAATAATAATTTTCGATATTTACAAAAATAAGGGTACTTTCCTCTTAAACAAAATTCACATTTTTAAGATACCTCGTATACTACTGAAAAAAATATATATCTAATGATTGCATTTTGGGTTCTAGACCATGCCGAACTTTTATAAAGAATAACTTTTTTCGTAAAATTAATATTAGTAAAGTTTTCCATATGTACAGAACTTAGGCGGGCACACTGTATAAAGCATAATTTTGTGAAAGGTCATCCAATAAGAATGTCCTGTTTTAAACTGCATATTGTGTTCAAATTCTTTACGATAATGTTATCATATTTTGCATATGTTTACAGTCAGTTCTAGAGCGGGTACAAATTGTTAAATTTTTTATTAAAATGGGTGTTCTATCCGCATAGCAAAATTGTCGTTATTGGTGAAAGATATCAGACAATGATTACAATTTTTTTTTCGCCAACTGAATCATAGTATATCCACATATTTTTTTTTTTCAACAAGACGATCACTTTGTTAAGGGGAAGGTTTCAATTAAGATCGCGCAAATCCGTTGGCCAGCAAGATCTTGTGATTCAACGCCCCTTGACTTTTTTATGGGGGTACCTGAAAGGGTATATGCCAATAAAGCACTAACAACTGCGTATCTAAAAAACGACATTAGAATGATTATCAATGAAATTCAAATGGCTTTATGTGAGACTGTAATCGAAAACTGGATATGTCGAATTCGCGCTATTCAACGAAGCCATGGTGGCTATTTGCCTGACATACTGTTTTATACTTAATGGTATATATTGCACTAACAAATAAAAAAGACAATAATAACATTTATCTTATTTGTTGTATTTTCGTTTAAAAGTAGGACAATTCTTTTGGATGACCCTATATAATATTAGAACAATATTGCGAAATAAAAAAGAGTTTTAGCCTAAGTACAAAAAATAAAATAAAATAGAGCATCTATTGGAGACTTTGTTCGCCTCAAGGTGATGATATAGGAAGTCTTTACTTAGACGCATGCTGCTTACAAGCACTATTAAGTATTTTTAAGTCATTATTTAATTAAGCTAAGTTTTTGTCTGCATGGTCTAACAGTGAAATCATCGATCGTAAGTTGCCTATTTATGTTTCGTTCAAAATATTTAAACGTCTGCTCCCAAACGACGCCGACGGTACTTAATAAATAAAAATAAGCACCTGTCAAAGAAACAAGGTTGTGGAAATCGTACTTATATTTTTTGTGTCTTATTTATTTTGTTCATTATTAAATTTACAACCAATTTTAAGAATAATCCAACAAATCGTTATTTCGAGAGTTAAATGATTACAGCCCCTATCTACGTAAGTGAGAGTTTTTTTTTTAAGGAAGTCTATATTTTTAACAATTTTAAATTACAGTGAGGTTAGAACCTTGACTTATGTAAAATTGAAAAAGTCTAAACAGGCCTAAATATTTGTTTCTGAGATTTCAATAATTTCATGTGATTTTTTGGAGCCGTTCTCTATGTGACAAGTTTAATTTTATTTGTTGTAGCGGTTCATATGGAATATAATGTGGATGGCCTAAATGCATATCGTAACATTTTCTAAAAAAATAGAATATCAATATAAAACTAAGTTATTATTGTAGTAGCTTTAAATAAAAATACAATAAAACTAAATTGTTTCATGCAACTTGCTACCCCAAGATTTTAAATTATTAGTTAACTTTAGGGACTTGGGGAGCACTAACATACTCTTATTTCAGATAACGTGAGACAAAAAGACAAATTAAATGAGTTAACAAAAAGAAAACGTTTTTTAAAGGCGTTTTTACAATTTAAAAATATTTTTGCGCAATTTATTTTATGTTGCGAGTTATTTTAATAATTAGGATTACCAACTTACTAAAAGTGGTAAACAACCTATTTAAATATTTCTGAAACTGCTAATTATAAAATAATGCACAAATGCATTTTCAGCTGTTATTTATAAATATATTTTAACCAGTTAAAAGTTAATTGTGAACATATTTTAGGGTTGGCCCTAAAAATTAATTGCCAACGCAGCAATGTAGCTCTAAAGAAATAAAGCGCTCGCCGTTTTTTTTTCACCACGAAAGAAACATTGTAGAAATTTCTAGATGGGCATACACATTGTAAAGTCCGTTTTACAGTCGGCAAGTTTTTCTGCAATTTTGTTGCAGCAACTTTCTTTCAACAATAAACTTGCTGCAAGTTTATTGCAGATTCGTTTTATAGTCGGCAATTCGCTTTTTAATATTGCAAAAATAGGGCAAGGTACCAACGTGCAAAAATGTGAAAATAAAGTTAGAACCTAACCTAGCTATTGACAGGTATGTAGAATAGCTGTTAAAAACGAAAAAATCGAACGAAAAAGAGCCACCGCGGCTACAATTTGCCTCATTATTGCTGCCGCTACCCTCCTGGGGGACAAAAATTTAAGAAAAAAAGCAAGAAGGTGGTGGTCACTCAACTAGTAACTTTGGTTGGGGTTGGTACCAACTAAATAACCATATTTTTCCCAGACTTGCAGTTGCAACTGCAAGAAAAATCGGTCCAACTGGTAAAGTTGCAAGTCGCAATAAAGTTGCAGAATACGCTTCCAAAAATCAGCTGTTTCCGTACTGCGCATGCCTACCACAAGTTTCTTGCAAGTTGCAGAAATAACTTGCCGACTGTAAAACAGACTTAAGAAGAAGCAAGTCTGCGAGTATAAAAGCTAGTTTATACATAGGCTGCATTCAGAATCGACGCCAGGTAAACGCCCGGTAAAGACATGCGCTATAGGTAAGACCTTATCAAAAGTGTAAGTAAAAAACAAAATCGTTTGGCGATGTTACAAAATGGGTAAATTTTACCCCAAGGTTGTCGATTCTGAATGCGTCCAAAAACTGATACTGTCATTTGAGTATGTACGCGTCGTTAGTTAAATATACAGACGATCGCACTTACTGGCGATCTTTGTGTTCAGGTCGGCCTGAAGCAATACCTCCTAAAGAACAGAAGGCCTCGGCGCTTAAATTATATTAGGCCTGACGTCATCACATCTAGGCCGAGACCTTTTTCCATATAAAATGCATTGTATTGTAGCTCAGAGCAATATTGTGAATGACATCGCCACCGGCGCATTCAATATTGTACTGTTCTACTACAATTCCGGCTTTGAACTTTGTCCTAGGTAGTTTTTTGGGTACTTTTACTAGTTTAGTTTAAGGTAAACGAAACGTTAGTTTGTTTATTTCTTGCCGGTTTCGGACGTTTTCTGATTATTTCAAAATAAAAAGTAGTTTTATTATTGAAATTACACTTTAAAACTAATGTGAATATGCCGTATAAGTGTTGCGCACCGGGGTGCCGTGGAAATTACACTAACGGGCCAAAGTACACGTATTTGATTTTCCAAATGATAGTGAGTTAAAAAGAAATGGTTGCGTTCAATTCCTCGAGACGATTTGGTCCCCAATAAAAACACTAAAGTGTGTGAATTACATTTTACTGCAGGTAGTATTATTTGGATTATTTCCCAACAGGATATAAAAACAGGTAATATTATCAAAGCAAATTTAAAAAAGCCTCGATTGAAAGACAATGCTATTCCAACTGTTTTTCCAAATTGTCCAGATTATTTTTCAAAAAACGTACCATCTCGGAAGAGTAAGGATGAAAAGTATAAAGACCTAGATGAATTACATCTTTTACAAGCATTAAAACAGAGTAAAAAGAATTTAACATTCATAAAGAGGCTACATGTTTTGAGGATTTCGATGGGTTTTTAAGACTATTTAAAAATTTTATTGTTAAAGGTGGCTGGTTTTCAGTAGTGAATTCAGATAATTTAACATTATTTAAATTTGAGTATACCCCTGGTCCTGTAATAACTTGGGCAATTGTTATTTCTAGTAATTTAAACTTAGAGACATATTTATATGGCCAGTCAGTTTGTGTTTCAATAACTAATTTAAAGTGTCCTTTTAAAATTAGCACTTTGGATGAATTAGGAAATATTATTGATGCAATTGATAATACAATGTTGTCAATTCCCCTAAGTCCTAATACTGAGTCCTCGACTGAGCCTTCGAGTAGCATACCCAGTTCGATACCAGATCCTGAGTCTAGTTCGTACCAAGCCAAGCACCAAGCTGACCCTGACTATGACAAAAATAAAAAGATCCTAAATTTTGTTATAAATATTCTTTCAAATTTAAAAGGGTCTGATGAACAAACTCAAAATCTAAAATTTGTTTCCGAACAGTTAACTTTATTATGTTTACCAAAGGAAAGATATAGATATTCACCTAGCACCATGGTTTTATGTTCAATTTTGTTTACTATAAGTCCGCATTCTTATAAATATTTGCGTAACCATGCTCCAATTATATTACCTCATCCCGACACAATAAAAAATATTTGCAATACATTTTTGACAGATCCCCATATTGATGAAAGAAAGTTTTTTTAACCTATGCTCGCAACATTTTCCAGTATTTAACCGATAAAGAGAAAAATGTTATATTACTATTTGATGAAATTCATATTGAACCCTATTTGGACTTTAAAGCAGGCAATACTGTAGGAACAGCAGTAAATAATAATACTGTAGCATCATCCGCAGTGGCATTTATGATAACTAGTCCTTGCTCAAGTCTTAAAGAAGTTATTCATATATGTCCTGTGTCCACAGTAAACTCGAAAATGTTATATCAGTTTATTAAAACTATAATAGAAAATTTAGAAGAAATTGGATACCTGGTATTTTGTACAATTAGTGACAACAATGCAATAAATAGTAAAGCAATGAGCAATTTTTCACCCTTTAATAAACTTAGCATAGTTTTTCCACATCCCATTGACCCAGAAAGACCACTATTTTACCTTTTCGACACCGTTCATTTACTAAAATGTATTTTTAATAACTGGCTTAATTCAAAACCCGACCAAACACTTTCTTATCCTGATTTTCAGACAGGTCAAAAAAAATGTGCTGCTTTTTCTACTGTAAAAAAACTGCATGAACTGGAAAAAGACAAATTACTAAAACATGGCTATTCACTTAGCTTAAAGGCTTTATATCCATCGTCTATAGAAAGACAAAATGTCAAATTATCCCTTAAAATATTTAACCCTTTTGTTATCGAAGCTCTAAAAGGCCCTTTTAATAATTTGTCTTTTTCACAAGACACAGCAGACTTTATTAGCATTATATGGACATGGTGGAAAATCGTTAACGTTAAAACTCCCCTTAAGGGCAAACATTTATTAGATAAGTACCAAGAACCTTTCACCAAAACTATATTAGCTGCCCCCAATGAAGATACTAAATTTTATTTCTTAAATCAAATGCAAAATTGGCTAGATACTTGGAAAGCCTCTAATTTTCCCAATAACTTAACTCGGCAGACACACACTGCATTAAGTCACACCATCTATGGACTTCTTGAAGTTACCAAGTATTGTTTAACTGAATTAGATATGAATTATGTATTACTAGGCAAATTTCAAACAGATCCATTGGAAGGGCGTTTTGGAAAATATAGGCAATTAGCTGGTGGCCATTATCATATCTCAGTTCGCCAACTATATGAATCAGAAAAAAGACTCAGAATTCAGTCTATATTGTCACTAAAATCTAGACATTATGGAAATATTAATATAAACGAATTCTTTGAACTAGATTGTGACACCCTCAGCGAATCCCAGTTAGGTACCTCTTTAAGTTATGCTGACCAGATTGATAGTTTGTTATCCAAACTTGTAATTCAAGAATCAGACTCTGAAGCTATCAGATCTGAAATGCCAGTTATAACTTATTTGGGTGGATATTGCTGCTATATTGTTTTAAAAAAATCAACTGTGAATTTTGCAAAGATAATTTAACATTAAATGAACCTTGTATTGTAGAAGATTTTTACAATCTTATACAATCTTTAAGTCGTGGTCGTCTTTTATATCCTCGCGAACAAGTAGTAGATATAGTGATGGTATCTTACATTATATTTAAAAAACTAATTGATGAATTTGAAGA
>JACEGR010002119.1:0-139646 GCA_014170235.1 Listronotus bonariensis | reverse complement strand
TTGTTCTTTCGATAAAGAAAAACGATTAAAAAACTTGGTAGATACGACTACTTTGGCTGGTTATTTTAAAATAACGGAGTATTCAAAAATAGACCACCCCGGGTCGCAATGAAGACGGTGACACGTGTTTCATCCTCGTTGGGAATGGCCACAACCCCTGTACATTGCTGATACCTTGACTATATTCCTGACCGTCTAAAATATGATCCTTGTCAGAACCAAGGAAAACATTCAGACGGTCGCGCCATCTCCCAAGAAATTTCAAAATAACCAGCCCAAATGTATTAAGGTATGTATCGGGTATGCCACGATTTTACAAATATATATATACTTTTAATATTATTAATATTATACATACAATAACACAGGCACACAGACAAAAAAAAGCTTGTTGTATACCGGACGCGATTTATGAATTCCTACTGCGTGTCAGCACTTTAATGGGGTTTAAACGCAGTAGCAAATATGAACAGTATCACCTTTATTTACCTCTTTAGACCCTACGTGAGTTTGGTGCTGCAGTCTGGGAGAAATTTAAAAGCATGCAAATGCATAAGCGGTTTGTGAATTCCTACTGCGTGTCAGCGCCTTTATGGAGTTAAAACGCAGTAGCAAATACGAACAGTATCACCACCCTTTACTACTCTAAACCATACATATATTGCTACAGATTGGAAGAAATTTAAAAGCATGCAAACGCATAATTTTATTACGAATAAAATTTAACCTGGTAACAAAAGATCTGAGTCCAAAAGCATTACAAATCAGTCAAAGTGAAACAAACAGCTCAAACTCAGTGAGATAATACATAACCATTTTTAGAAAAAGTCATAGTTTACGAGTTCTTTTTGGGAATTTTGTTATTACATATTCGGTTTCATTTAAAAAACAATTATATTTTTAAAAATATTAAAATTCAACTTTAAATTCTCTAATTGTACATTTATATTGGCTGGTTATTAAACTATTATTTTTTTATTTGTTTTGTCTTTTAACTATGGTTATACAGCAAGTATTTATTATATTTATTATTTATTAGGCGAAAAAATATTTTAACTTTTAATTTAAATTTACTACGAGGAATTACAAAATGATGTTAGCAAAGCCAAAAAATCTGACAAACCATTATACAGTGCTTGTCTCTTGTCTAAATGCAGGACCTCATCTCCTAACTTTTGAATTGTTGGGTATTTTTTCATGAAAATTTGAGGACTGACAACATAAACCAAATTTTAGACAGGAAATGACAGATATAAATTTCAAACTCACAACTGGGCGCTATTTAAATAAGAAAAATTAAATGGAAAAAGTCATACTGTAAACTTTTTATTTAAAAACAAACATTGACACACTACTTTTAGGTTATAAACCGTTTAAAATTCACATAAAACTAAAAGAAAACAACCGTATGATTCAACTAAATGCAATAAGACGGTAAAGTAAAAAGATTTAAGGCGGGGGCGAAGCGTCTCCTGTTGCCATGCAGTATGAATTCCAAATATAAAAACAAATTTGCTTGTACTTAAAACATCCCAGAAGGCTTATTTTTGCGTTCTACCTTATGAATTCCTACGCGATATTTGTGCTGGCGCGCAGTAGTATCTTTACAGTATTCTAAAATAAAAACTCCCGTTAAATCCTCCTGCATTTCAGCACGGTAGGGTGTTGTAGCGTAGTAGGAATTCATAGAACGCATACCGGACGGAGAAGACCTATCTAAGAGCAGGTTTTCTGACCTGTTGAATACGATTTCAAGTCAGTTCAAGCCGTACATCCTTCAATTTCGAATAAAATGCAAAAAACGTAAAAAATTGTAAAAATGTTTGCTATTTCTTACAATTTTTTGCAATTTTCTCAAAATTGGAGGGTGTACGGCGTAAACTGACTTAAAATTTGGATTCAGTGGGTTGAAAAACATGCACCTGTAGATGGGCCGCATAAAATTATTTAAAATTTTAATAGAAGATAAGAAATAACCCAAGGTACAAAACCTATATCCAACCGAAGGCCGCAAAAATCTTGGGGGTGGTTGCCACATCCCGTAGGGTGTAGAAATTTTTTATTACATTTTAACAACAGAAATCGATTGAAAAAGTAATTCTAAGCAAAAATGTCCTTTATGTTTTTC
Source organism: Listronotus bonariensis (assembly GCA_014170235.1). Lineage (NCBI taxonomy): Eukaryota > Metazoa > Arthropoda > Insecta > Coleoptera > Curculionidae > Listronotus > Listronotus bonariensis. Next base: position 137,518 of record JACEGR010002119.1, on the reverse strand, counting down.
GTAAAACCAGTACTTTTCAAGGTATTCGTGATTGAAAGTAATAATTATTCGACAAAAAACGACGTACTTAATGGGGTTTTCGCGAATAACTCGAAACTTATGCATTTTAATAAAAAAACTGTAGAAAGCATATTTGTAGGTTTTAATAAGATAAACAAAACTGTGTTATTGTAATTTTAATACGACCAATACGAACAAAGATACGGCGTGTTAATGGTTAGCTTTTTTCCTTAAATGTAAAATTTAATAGGTTTAAAGTAAAATAACGGGAAAATGCGGCATATTTTAAAGAAAACTTATATAATCTTTTTTAAATACCAAATAAGGCCTTTCTTCTTTTTAAAAGCAGAAGTTTCTAGCATGATAATTGAGTGAGTTATAAAAAAAATAGGATCGGTATTTAATTTTTATTACGAAAAATCAATTAACACAAGCCCGTAACAACCCATTAATTAAAATTGTCATTTACCCTTTTGCAGGTCTCTTTACAAAGGTATTAGTAATACATCCAAAAAGTGTGATCAATTTTAAATGTTTGATTTAAAAAAATTAAAATAAAAAAAAACATTATTTACGATTTTATATTTTTCACCCTTCCTTTCTAAATAACTCCAAAAATACTAAAGATTTTTAAAAAATGATGGAGTTTTAAATTGCGGGTTTTTTATTGACTAAAATTTTGCTGTACGTTGGTTTTCTGCACAGTGAATATTTGGCGACATGTAGTCCTTTAAAACCCTCTATTTACGAACGAGCACCACCCTTTTCAAGCCCTGTAAACTCACCTCATTTAAAAACCAGAGGATCTTAAGGAATTTTACTTACAGGGCCTTGTAGCCCTTAAAAACCCTACAAAAACTTTTTATCCCCAAAAATAAAGGAGATTGGTTAAGAAAACCAATTAACTTTTCTTTGAAAAATTCGAATAGGCCACTTTTTTTTATCATAACTTACTCAATTTTTACGCTAAAAACCTCTTTTTAAGAGAAGTCTGATTATGTTCTTTAAAAAGCTCTCACCAGGAAATTTAAAATCAACCAGCCATAGCATCGAGAGGTTAAAGGTGGTAGGTAAAAGTGCGCCATCTAGTTGTATATGGCAAAAGTTAAAAATGCAACATACTGTTATGCCAACAAACCATAAGGAAACTGGCCGCCCATCAGTCTGCGGGTTTGCAGAAGCAAAGGAGCATCGAGACCTCTACCACCTTTAACCTCTCGATGCTGTGGCTGGTTGTTTATAAATTGATGGCATTAGTGATGCATTTTTGTTTTCATCGTAGAGTTTTATATCAAGGATTTTTACCCACCTGTATCATTTTTTTATTTTAAATATGAGGTATCTTTACTAGGTTATTTTACTTGGTAAAACCTTTTATCACATATCAGAATCCTATAAACCATTCTTTCCTCCAATCTAACCTCTGGAATAAGAATTTTTAGTGTTACCTTCTCGATGAAATTTAGCTTCTTTTGTGTTCTACCTAAAAAAGTAAAATTTTCATGTTTTGTCGAGATGCCACATAGAGTGGTTTTGGGCAGTCAGTATGCATAAAAATATAAAGTTAGAAATCGTTTTTTACCTCGTCTGACTTAAGGAAACCTCTGGTGTACTTCACTGTGACAATTGCAATTGTGTTTATTTTGTTTAAGTAATTATTTCCTTTGTAAAACCAGAATTAGGGGACCTATTATATCTTCTGTTTTGCCTTTTTGGCCTCTGATTGTCTGGATTTCTTTATGGTTTTTACATTTTTGCGCCATTCTGTTTGTATATCAAAGTTTTTAAAGTAAGGTTATAGTCGACAGGTGTGAATGTCAAATTTTGGAAGTTCTTCTTTTTTCTTTAAAGGGGGTGGCCGTTATATTATTAGCAACGGTTTGAACAGCTTGGGCTGAAAGTTGGGCAAATTTCAATCGTTCCTTTTAGGGTCTATTTTTTTTTAAGTTGGCACTTAACTTTTTGACTGAGTTAGGCCGGCTGGAGACGAGAAATGTCACTTTTTAACTGAACAGCTAAGGGGTCAGAGGTACTTTGGGAATCCGATTTTTTCTTAATCATCCGAAAGGGATTTTTCTCAAAGACCTCAAAATATTTCTTGTCAAGGCTAGTTTTAGCCGGATGGTGATTTATTTTTGTGTTATTTGGCAAGATATAGCTGTGTAAGCAGGATTTTTTAGACCAACTTATTGCTGTTCTTTGTAAGGCCGCCCAACATCTTAAGGCCTTTTTGTTCTGGACTTTTCTTTTTGTTCCGGACTTGGAATCAGGACTTTTTGATCCGGACTTAGAATCCGGACCTTTTTTTTACCCGGACTTTGTTATATATCACCTTAATTGAAAATATTGGGGTTGCCTAAAGCCTAGCCATCTGGACTAACTTACCTGGTTTGTTTATCCAGGATTTTTAAACGCCGGACCTGGTCACTAAGAATAAACAGGCAATTTATTTTTTTACTAACCCCACTAATAAAAGAAACACTTTTAATTCTGCTCCTTCTGTTAATGATAAATTTTAATATAAATTATAAATTTAAATTAAAGACAAAAAAATTGAACTCTCAACTGTAATTATTATATATTGTTTTTTTTTTAAATAATGGATGTAATTTTTTTAAATCGCAAACCAAGACACATTATCCAACTGTGATTTCTGTGATTTTTTTATTAATAATAGATGTTATTTTAAGTTGCGCATTAGTTTTATTTACCTAGCTCACCCGAATACCTCTCTTTTTTTATTATAATATTTTCATGTTATTATTTAACTTCTTCTTTCTGTGCAATAGTTTGTGATCGCTGAGCAAGTTCCTATAACAACTAGGAGACTTCCAGTTTGTAGTCTGTAAAAAAAACTGGTGGCGCCAACACGGACTCATTATTCCTCACCCTGAGCTGCGGGTAAATTTGCAACGCACTCTGACAACTTGCTTGGCGTGAAATAAACTAGTGCACTGATTTAAATTTTTGCTTTTTTACTTTTTTAAAATCTCCTTCTCTCTTACTTTTAAATTGGTGTGACTCATCATAGTCACATCAATTCTATCAGATCAACTTTCAAAGAAAGTGCGGTTGCATTTTTAACTTTTGCCATATACAACTAGATGGCGCACTTTTACCTACCACCTTTAACCTCTCAATGCTATGGCTGGTTGTTTGTAAATTTCCTGGTGAGATGGCACCGGTGTCTGTATTTGTTGGTTCTGGGATACAGAAAGAATATTTACAGTCAATCGGGGCATCATCAAGGTGTCTATCGGCCTGAAGCGGCTATGACAAGTCTTAACGAAGACGAAACACATGTCGCCGTCTTGGTCGGGCCCGGGGTACTCCATTTTCTTTTGGAGACTCCGTAATTTTTAAACAACCAACCATAGTAGCCGAACTCTTACAGGTTATTATTTTATTTATTCATTTTTAGAGTCATTAATGAGCCATATGCCCAAAGAACCTTACCTTTTATTAATGTATTTATATCAAGGCTCAAGAACCATTCACTTTTATATATATATATATATATATATATATATATATATATATATATATATATATATATATATATATATATATATATATATATATATATATATATATATATAAATTTGAGTAATATGCAGGGTGGTTTTATGGTAAAGTTATGTATTTTAGCAGTTTATTAAACTTGTAATTTAAAGTCAGTTTACCAAAATTATTTCTATAAAATTTTAAAACATTAAAAGACTTTACCGATTATTTCTAAATATTAATATTTAAAAATAAAAACTTTCAACGACATACTGCTGCTAAATGTTGTTGCTATTCCTTAAAAGTTAATAAAGGAAATAGTATGTCCTATATTTTATTGTTTTATCCAACATGTGCCATTTAAAACAACACACAAAATTTAAGGTAGCCGCGCTAATAATATAAAAATAGTTTTTAAAAGTATATTTAATATGAATAATAAGCAATTATTTGTTTTAATACACAGAGTCACTCAAATGCTAGAAATATAAATTTCAACTTAGGTTTTTATTCTTTTGTTATATATACGGTTGCATTTAACAACTTTTATTAAAACAGTTTATAATAAATTGGCTTTTTCTCCTTTTTCTATAAAGGCTATATAAGCTTTAAGACCAATACATATTATATTTAGATTTACAAATTCATTTTTTTTTATTGAACAAAGTGTGCTTATTCCATTGGTTGTGTATATCTTTATATGTATACATAGGTTTGTATAATTTACATCCATAACTCATATTTAGTGTAGGTGGCTAGTAGCATTTTTAAAATATTTACGATCTTGCACAGTCAAAAAATCAGTGCGTTTAATAAGGCATTTTCAAATATTGATCTTGGGTTTTAAACCGTTGCATAGAAACTCGTTTAAAAGGATCTGCCAATCTCTTTCCGTGTTCATAAATTAATCGGATCCCTAACTCAGGTAAAATTCCAGAGTAAAAAAAAGGAGTCAAAATTAGCTGTTTTGTTTTTATGATTGTAATCATTTATTTTGTGTTTATTACAAGAGGAAAAAGTACGAAACAAAATAGTTTGATATTCATTGATTATTTTTATAGCCTAAATGTTGGTAAAATCTTTTAAAATAGTTGCACGGCCAAAAGAAAGCAAAAGAGTTATGTTTTGTTTTGACACGAAGGCGATAACATACGTGTCCAGAAAATAACAAAAATCCCAATAGATCTTAAAAGCAGCTTGGATCTACCGCAACCCATTGGATTGATATTTAAAAATACCCATACAAGGTGTAATTTAATTGATGGCTAAAAATACAAGGTATAATTCCTTAGCTTATTTAAGAAAAGAAAGTTCATATGAACATATATCCTAAATTCTACTAACTTTTGAGCTATAAAGTGTTAAAATTTTTAGAAAAAAATCGTTTTTTATTATAACTTTAAAATTGTTAAAGATATTTTCCTAAAATTTTGCAAGAACCTATTAAGCACCATTGAGATTTTTTTAACACAGAAGATTTTTAAATATTTTTACGAGTGGCGTCCGCATGTGATGAATACTGTAAACTTTCAAATAATTAAATATGTTACGAAATTACTTTTTTCATAATTTAAAATCATTTTTTAAATTTTCATTTATTTTGCAACCAACTTGACCTCTAAGCGTTTTTTTCTTCCGATAAACCGTTTTGCATACAAAACCAAAAATAGTTGACCAGCCTTCTAGTTTAGAATAATTTCGCGATACCAAAAATGCATCAAAAACGGTTTTTATTTTTTTACGCAAAAACGGTGCATCCGACAAAGAAAGTTCAAAAGAGCAAATTTGTTGTAAAATATATGGAAATTTTAAAAATAATTTTTGTTTTTTAAAAAAGCAATGGCGTACCTTATTTTTTTAATTTCCTGTGTACATCCCGCAGGGACGCCACTGGTAGAAATATTTAAAAAAGACACATCAAAGGAAGCCTATTAGCGCTTAGTAGACGCTTAATATATTTTTTTATTTTTTTTATTATCTTAAAGAATTTTTGAAGCTATGTTAAAAACATATATTTTTTCTAAAATTTTAACCCTGTAGCTTAAGAATTAAAATGTTTAGGACATATGTTTATTTAAACCTTGCTTTTTAAAATGAGCTAAGAAATCATCCCCTGTATTTTTATTCATCAATTAAATTACACCCTGTGGATAACCCAACTTAGATACTCAGTGGCTGGTATTTTTATTAAATATGTCAAAATATGGCTGTCCAACCAACACCACAACGCCAAAAGGTGCATAGTCGGATTTGTTGTTTGCAGTTCAAGTATAAATATCCAAGAATTTAAGTTTTGTTGCTTCAACAACACGGGGTGAACCCACCAAGTAATATTTTAGACATATTTGTTGCAAAAGTTCTATCATAATCTTGCTGCTACACCTACCTTTGTAGCTTGGCTGTTACTATTACCACAGCAAATTACGTATGCCGCAGAAGTTTATTGCCTGAGTTATAGGTGTTTGGGGTCGCCGGCGACCCCTGTTGTTGTTTGCGTAATAAAAGACATGTCTATTAAAGGATAGTATTAAAGTTAAAAGAACTAGAAAAGATTAAAAGACGACATAAAAGAAATTAATAGGATTATTGACAATAATAATTATGACCTAAGTTATATTGGATGTGAAATAGTGTATGAACCAACTAAAATTAAATCGTGACGATGAAATGCTTTAGCAAATCTACAACAAAGTGATTATTTGATGCAGTGGTTACAGGTGGCACCTTTTTTTTAATATACACGGACAAAAAAATAGGTTTGCATCTTCGTAAACCTGAAGAAACAAAAACTGAGTAGAAAGCTTGGAAATTTTATTTTGACGACAAAATGCTGCATAAAATTGCTACTTATACAAACGAAAAACTACGTAGAAATAAGATACACTTTTTAAAAGTACAAAGATATACATGACAGACCGATTAAATAAAACTGGAAGACTTAATGCTTTACTGCACACAAGTAATGCTTTGAAGAATAAAGATGTGCAAAAATAAATTTTCTTTTTCTAAAAAAATCATTGTTAAATTACAAAACAACCAACAAAAAGAAATTAGATAGTTTTTAAGCTGTTGGAACTGTAAAATATCAGTTATATTCTTCACAGAGATCGTATGCGACGCCTGTTCTCTTTTGTGTTTGTAAAAGTGTCTGTTATCGTTTATGGGTTAATAACCCTAGCTGGTAACTACTCTTGGGTTCATTTAGAATTTGGAAAATGATAATATGCCTAATTTTGTTTTTATAAAATTTAATGCTTTTTTCAAAACTGCTTGCTTCTAGCCAAGACGCAAACCAAAAATCAAATAATTTTAGTAAATATGGTGAATATCTTTTGCCATTTTTAATCTAAATATCCACTTTAATCAGATGAATGATCATGTTGCAACATAGTGTCTCTTAATTTGAATTTCTAATAGTCATTAGTTAATTGATATTTTAACGTAAATAATGTTGGTTGTGCTTTTCTAATTGGAATCATTCTATTGCTACTTTAAAGAAATGGGCTAAAAAACGAATACAATTATACAGCAGCTAAATTTATTATGCCCATTAATTTTTTTACCCACAATTTTCTTCGCAAAGTTAATTACGAATATGCAATAAATTTTGGAAAATTATTATTGCAATTTATTTAATTTTATTACTATTCTAATGGGTTAATAAAATAGGTATTATGCTTAAGGGCTAGGTGCCTAAGTTAGTTTATACTTGAGCAAATAATCAAATTTATTTGACAATTTTAACAAAGATACCTTACATATAATAAGCAACCTAAGTACAGTGTGTTTAAGGCAAATGGAATATTAGTCCGTAAGCCAAATACAAAATTTTGTCATTTTTCGCTTTGTCCATAACTCGTAAAATGTTTCAAAATGGTTATACATGAATCGTTGTGAGCGTCAGCTACGTCTCTGATGGTTAAATTGCACAGGGTGTTTTGAGGAAAAGATCTATATTAAACTTTTTTTTAAAATAAAACACCTTAAATATTAGTTAATTTTTGGATTGTAGAAGTAAAAATAATGTAAGTTTTATCAGTGATCCCTATACCGAATCTAAAAGGTTTTAGGATTTTATTTTGGGTTTTTAAAAAAATCATGACAACACAAAATTTTAATATATTCCACCTTACTTATCCTTAAAAGTTGAATTGCTAGAAAACTAAGTGTACAATCACCTACGTTTAATTTTTTTACTAGAAATTATACAGGTTGTCCAATAACTAATATTTATTATCATATTAATTTTTGAACACCCTGCATAATTTTTAGTAAAAAAATTAAATGTAGGTGATTGTCCAAATAATGTTCTAGCAATCTTACATAATATACAAAGTCAAGCGTAAGTAAGATAAGATATATTAAAATTTTATTTTGATCAATAATTTTTAAAAATCTCAAATATCTTACAAACCTTACATTTTTGGTATAGATGTCGCTAATAAAATTTACTTTTTTATATTCTTATTAATTCCATTTAAAAAACATAAGTTAATTATAAATCCTTTCATTGGAGAGGAAATTGGTCACAAAAATCTGTAGCTGGCTCACAGACTATATATTCCATAATAGAAAAAGTGTTGTATTTAAAAGTTTTAGTTGCACAGTTTTTTCATTTAAATAAAAATATACATACGTATAAGTCATGCTAATAGCAACTTTCCTATTTTAAATACAACACCCTGTATATTATTTAATAATTTCCAAATATTTTAGAATATCTAAACACAATTCTTGTACAATATCATAAACCACTTCGGTAATATTTGATACTTTTAATTTTATTGCAAAGATTAGCACAAATTATTTAATAAAACTAGGTATTTAAATATAAAAATTTGGTACGAAACAATACCTTTTTTCCATTAGGGTTTTAATAATAGAAAAGTTAGCATAAATAATGTTATTATTTATTCTTGATGGTGATGAAATTATAAGTAAATAAATAATAGTGTTCTTTACTTAAGTTTAAAATATTTAGCATTAGCAAATTCTTATTTATCTACATGTCAGTAGTCATCATAACCGTTTAAATTTCATCAAATGTATATCACAAAAATCTGTTATTTTAACAGAAATACACAAAATAATAATAATTCTACCAATTATTGGTTATAGAGATAAAGCATGGACACAACTAGAAGCTGCTCTGTTATTTTATAAAATTTTGTTTAATTTGCGAATTATACAGGGTGATTTAAAAATCGATCACGAAACTTAAGGGGTGATTCTACTTGACAAAATAAGGGTAGAGCATCACATAATTTTTTTAAATGTCATTCGTTTTCGAGTTACAAGCCGTCAAAGCTCAATTTTTATTTTGGGTTTTCGCCATATTGCATTTATCTTTAACCAATCCAGTTGATATTTGGCACACAAATCGAGCTTTGCAGATTCTAAAATTTTAAGACAAAAGTACTTTTTTAAATACCGCCAGAGGGTACTTCACCTAAAACTTAAAATTTATTTACATCATACCTTTTTATTTTGACAGATATCGCAAAGCTGGGGCGCCATTTTATAGACAATCAAAAACTTAAAAAATAAGGTACTCTTTATTAAACTCGATAAACCTCACCGTTTAGGCACCCATAGACATCAAAGTTTACCTACATACATACATACAGGGTGTCCAGTAACTCAACCGACAAACTTAACCAAACGATTCTCAAAAAAAAAAAAATAAGAAAAAACTTTATATAAACATATATCCTAAACGTCTTAGTTTTTAAATTACGGGGTGTTAAAAATAAAAAAACTTTTTTTTTTATTTAACATACCGTAGTTCAAAAACTAAGACGTTTAGAGCATATGTTTATATGAAGTTTTTCTTATTTTCTGTTGTAGAATCGCCCCGTAAAGTTTGTCGGTTGAGTTACTGGACACCCTGTATGTATGTAGGTAATTTGATTGAAATTGATGAAAACTTTGATGTCTATTGGTGCCTAAATGCTGAGGTTTATTGACTTTAATATAGAGTACCTTATTTTTAATTTTTGATTGTCTATAAAATGACGCCCACAGCTTTGCGAGTCAAAATAAAAAGTTATGGTGTAAATAAATTTTAAGTTTGAGGTAAAGTGCCCTCTGGCGGTATTTAAAAAAGAACTTTTGTCTTAAAATTTTAGAACCTGCAAAGCTTTACTTGTGTGCCAAATATCAACTGGATTGGTTAAAAATAAACGCAATATGGCGAAAAACCAAAATAAAAATTGAGCTTTGACGGCTTGTAACTCAAAACAAATGACATTTTGAAAAAAAATTATATAAAGCTCTACCCCTATTTTGTCAAGTAGAATCACCCACTTAAGTTTCGTGATCAATTTTTGAATCATCCTGTATCCCAAGGAACAAATAATAAAATCAAAAAGCAGCTGGTTTTGCTAGCTTAAACGTGTAAAGGATATTAAAAAGCAGCTGCCAGTGAATTAGATAATGATACCAAATAATATAGTATGCTTGAGTTTAAGAAAAATGTACATACTTTTATTTGAAAAGTAGTGCCAATGTTTAATGTTGGTCATTCATCCATAATTCGAACATTAAAAAAAACAAATGCTTTCCTACAATGTCATACAAATTTAGAAGCTCCTGAAAGACAATTTTAATAGAAAGACAGACTTAGTACGATGGTATACAGGTTTTTTTACACGAGTAACATTTTTTTATGATAGAAAATTAAATTAAATAGGTCGATATGTAACATAAATATGATCGCGCATAACTTTAATAAAACTACCTGCTACTATTTCTTTGCTTATTAGTCGTGCAATATTCTCTTCATATTCCTAATTAATATTCCTTTTCTTATATTTATGTTTTTTCTGGAACTAGGCGTTACAATTTTTAAGGATTTGGATCTTGCCCTATCTCATTTTGGCTTTCCCTTCTATAGTAAACTTTTATTATTAGTCCTATTATTGCCATTTAGGAGCTTTAGTTTTTGTAGGTATTGCCATTAATACGTGGTGGTTTTATAATCGTTACTGGAGTACCATATATTAAAACACCTGTTCAAGCTATATTTCTACGCTATCCCTCTTCCTGTTGTACACCTTGTTGCATTTGACCGTGAATTAACTTTATGGTTCGCTGTATTTCTTCTATTTTTATTCTTTCTTCTTTACCAACTTTTTATTCAAGCAAAGTTATCTTGTTATCTTATTTTGGCATTGAGCCCACGGTACCCTGCCATTATTGTTTAGCTTTTTAATAACAGTTACTAAAACAATTAAAACGAAACCTGTTCTAGCTGTATTCCTACTTTGTCGCTCTACCTGCTGTAGTTTTATTGGATTTGACCTTGAGACAACTGTATACTGTACAGTCTGCTATATTTCTTTTATTTAATATTTCTGTTTTTGTTAATCTCATCTTCGCTTTATTAAAACTATTATTGTGAATTCTTTAAATTTTTTATTTTTTTTATTCATTAGATCTCCTTTATAAATGGATTCTTCGCTTTGGTTTATGGCATCCAGAATTATCTGCATTTCTTTATTTAGTTCTTTTTTGAAAATTCGCGTTTTTAGGTTAATTTGCTTAAAATCTTGATTTTTAATTAAGTGTATTATAAGGGCATCCATTTTTGTTTTAAACGGTTGTTTTCTTTTTTGTCAACTGACATTAAACTTTTTATTTAAGAAGTTAAAATTTCTTAAGGGATCTTCTTCTGATAACCATAAATGCACTATAAAACCTTTTATATAAAACAGGAATAGTAGTGTTTTAGTCGTTTTACACCTATTTATTAACAATGAAACATTTCTATGGTTACAATTACGTCAAGGCATTAGTTGCCACTGTTCTCAAATAACCAGTAGAATTATTAAATTTATTATTTTTACAGTAAAGTAAAAAAAAAACTAAATTAACCTAGAGTATTTCTGAAAGTACAAAATGCGCAAAAAGTTTAAAATGAATAAGTCAAGCGCCTTTGTAAACCTTGAACCGCATAAACCACTTTTTAAATCAACATCTTTGTAAAATTATAAGTTCTTATTATTAATATAACCCTTTATTGTTTCTGTTAGCAAACATATCCAAAGGTAAACCTGTGAGACCTTATTTCTAAAAAGCCCGCAAGCAAAGAAAAACTTAAATTTAATTGAAATGCAGAACAAAGCTTTGACTTTATTATTATTTGGTATTTCTGTTGGCTTTAAAGCTACATAGATATTTTCACTAACTCCACTTTTTGATAAAATGAATTATTAAAGAAAAGAAGAATAATTTATATGAAGAAAAATACAAAATGTTTTCTATTTGCTTACATCTACGGTGTATTCCAATTAAAACAAGCCACTCGATATATTACCGTAATTTGTGTAATTATAAAAAAATCCTGAATCACGTCAATTTATATTTTTAGGGATGCACACTTTTGTGTCAAAATTTACCCTTTTATTGTTATCCCCTTCTCTAACACAAATGTCAAAAAGTTCAAATGGGAATGGGGGTCAAGTGATACCTTATCTAAAAAGGGCGACTTAAACTTCTTTCTTAAAATGAGACGCTCTGTATAATTCTACTTATTTAAACAGAAAGTGACATTCTAAGTACAATGACACTGCATATGCTGCTTTTTGACCTTTAATTTCTAAATATTTTAAGTATTTAATTTAAAGTGTCATTCTATTTAAAATGTCATTTTCTATAATAATATTTGTACAGGGTGTTTGTAGACAAATAGAAAAAATTTTAGGAGGTGATTCCTTGTTTAGTACAAAAGGTTTCTTTGCTTTATTAACATGGGGTCAAAGGACTACTATTAGGGAAGTATCGCGGTATAAAAATGGGCAAAACGTTTTGGCTTTTTATCTTAAAAACGAAAAGCGCTAGAATAATGAAATTGGAAATATTGCTATTTAAAAAATTTTAAGTGTTTTTTAGTTCGGGAACTTAAAGTCTATTTTGAACTGCTTTTGGGTTATTGACTCCTAAAAAGTTATATTTTTGGCTAATATTATTTAATTAAATAAATCAATCTATATTAATATTATGAAGAGGTAAAGTTTTTAACTTTGCTTGTTTGTAAGGGCTAATCTTTTCACTATTTAGGAGTGCTATATGCTATATTTTTATTATAACTGAACAAAAAGTTTAAACAAAAATATAATTAACGCCCATCGAAGTAGGCACGGGTCGGCTAGTATAAAATAAAGGTAATGAAACTGAATTTAATTACCTGATATTTCAAAGTGATTGACATTTTTACCTATTAGTAGATTTATTTTTTTTTATACAGGGTGTTTCAAAAATCTCGTAATCGATAACTTAAAGGGTTGATTCTACTTGACGAAATAAGTGTAGAACTTCATATGATTTTTTTCAAAATGTCATTTGTTTTTGAGTTACAAGCCGTCAAAGTCCAATTTTTATTTTGGTTTTTTCGCCATATTGCATTTATTTTTTAACCAATCCAGTTGATATTTGGCACACAAATCGAGCTTTGTAGATTCTAAAATTTTAAGACAAAAGTACTTTTTTAAAATATCGCCAGAGGGCACTTTACCTAAAACTCAAAATTTATTTACCATAACTTTTTATTTTGACAGATATCGCAAAGCTGGGGGCGCCAGTTTATAGACAATCAAAAACTGGACACCCTGTATGTATGTAGGTAATTTTTTGAAATTGATGGAAACTTTGATGTCTACTGGTGCCTAAACGGTGAGGTTTAGTGACTTTTATAAAGAGTTATTTTTAAGTTTTTGATGTCCATAAAATGGCGCGTGGTAAAACACAATTTTAAAAGAATCTGACGAGTTTTGTTATTTGGGTTTAAAATTTTTTGATATTATAGGGATTTCGGACTTCCATTGTCTTTATATTAAACTATTTACACAACGTTTCAGGCAGTCCTACCAGGTACCAAGTGAATGTGGGAAGTCGTACATTGGTGAAACAAAACATCCGCTTTATGTAAGAATTATGAAGCATAAGCATTATACTCAGTACGGCGAAACATCCAGATCCGCAGATAGGACTGCTCGAAACATTGTGTGAATAGTTTAAAATAAAGTTAATGGAAGTTTAAAATTCTTATATTCACTAGAAGTTATTTTCTACCACATTCAAACGGACGTTTAAAAAATTTCTTATCGAGATGTAAGATATTAAAAATATAAAAATATCTTATTAAAACCAAGTGAAAACAATTGCTTTTTAATGTTTCAAAGTAACCAGAGTATTACTCTACAATTGTTTAGCCTTCCTAGCGCTTCGTCCAAAGTACTTCGTATACTCAGTATACGAAGTACTCTTGACGAACCCCTCGGAAGGCTAAACAATTGTAGCGTAATACTTTAGTAACTTGTTAAACATTAAAAAGCATTTTTTTATTTAGTGACAATTTTTCAAATTTGTTTTATAAGAAACCACTGCGGATACAGTTCGGTGTATAAATATCTTTTTCGATAGTATATGACATTCTGAAATGAAAACTGATATCTTTGTTGATGATACCTGAAGAGTGTCGTCTACACCGATCCAGTACCTAAAACCATCAAGCAACTGAAAAACCGCATTACCAATGCTATACATGCCCGCCGTATTCGCCTCCTTGGGCTTAGTGACTCGTCCTATCATGTATGGTAGGTATGGGGGCATCACTGCACCACAGGTCTGGTTAAATACACACAGGTAGCCTTTTACTGTCTCTCAGACTATTACTTAACGTTACCTTGTAAAAAAGGGTCATTGATAAAAAATTTCAACAACGACAAATCATAGTACATTTTTTTCTAAAGTGTTAGTAATAATTGGTACATCTGTAGAACTGCCCGCAAGATTATTGAACGCTGGATTGTCTTATTTTTTTTTCAATGCCCATCGTCTTATTTTGATTTTTGGTTAGTTCTGGTTAGTTTAAAGAAATAATTTTCCGAAAGATAATTTTTAATCTTAACAGCAGTTATTTTAAGAACGTATTTTTGTGATTTGTTAATAAAATATATGATTTAAAATAATTCTAAAATACTAGGAAAACGCTTTAATTTGCAAGCTCGTGCTCCTATTTAAAATGTATTCTACTGCTTTACATCTAAAAGAGATAATAAGAAACCACTAATTTCGCTGAATGCTAATTAAAAAGTACATATTATTTTACATACGTAAAAAAAAAACATACTCTAATAGCTTCCCGTAGTTTATATAGTGCTTGTCTAAATTCTGGACCCACCCTCCTAACTTTTGAATTGTTTGGTATTTTTTATGCAAATTTGAGGACTTTAGTGGGATAACATAAACCAATTTAGAAAGGAAATGACAGATATATATGTCAAACTGACAGCTGGGCGCCATTTTGAAAAGAAAAATTAAATGGAAATACGAATCTTGTGGCACATCATTTTAAAACTCCCGACGATAACTTTATAACTCCAGAACATAAAGTCAATACCTTTACCTACTACAAAATGGCGGTACTTTGAAAGTTACCTGAATGCCTCATTTAGATGGCCGTAATTCCGAATCTTATAAGGTTAGATACACTTAATGTGGTAATTTCTTAAGGCTCTTTTAGGGATTTATTTATTGGTAATATTGGTGATACCATACAGGGTAGGACAAAAAGTATAGATGTTTTTAATGATGCACCCTTATGTTGTATCATCATTAAAAAGATATTCTAAAGACCTTTAAGAAAATAACACATAAGGTACATATACCTTTATTAGTTTTTAAAATATGGCCATCCAATTCAGGTATTCAGGTAATTTTTAAAGTATCGCCATTTTTTGAGAGGTATTTACTTTATATTCTGGGGTTATAAAGAACTTATCAGGAGCTTTAAAATTATGTGCGACAAAACCCCTTTTCCATTTAATTTTTCTTTTAAAATTGCTCCCAGCTGTCACTTTGATGTATTTTTTATCTAAAATTTGGTCTATGTTGTTTTACTAAAGATCTCAAATGTTCATGAAAAATTAACAAACCATTTAAAAGTAAGAAGGGAGGTCCTGACTTTAGACAAGCACTGTATTTTGTCTGGCACTGCAGTCACACTTTAAGCAAAAAGTAACAACTAAGTTAACACATTATCTGCATCTGCATTATTTTTTGAATTAACATCTTTTTGTAAGCGTATTTTAGGCCACTTATTATTAATGAAAACCCTTTTTGTTTTTGTTAGCAAACATTTTATTTAAAGGTAGACCTGTGAGATCTTACTTTTAAAAAGGCCGCAAGCAAAGAAAAGCCCAAAATTTAATTGAAATTCAGAACAAAGCTTTGACTGTATTATTATGTAATATTCCTGTTGGCTTTAAAGCTACATAGATATTTCCGCTAAGTAAACTTTTTAATAAAATAAATAATCCGTTAAAAAAGGATTTTAATTTATACAAAAATATACTTGGTATTATAAAAATTAATGGAATATTATGAATACAGACATAAAAAATCAAGCAAACTTGCTACACTTTACGTCCACATTTGTGCATATTTAACTTTTTAATGTACCCATAATTGTATCCAAATTCACATTTTTAGATACGTTTATAAAAAGAAGTATATATTAACAACAGGGTGTCAGTCAGAAACGTATGCATCCCTATACGGTCCAATTTGACAGACCCCGAACTTCTCACTTTGTTCGTTCTTTTATCCCTAGAGTTTCTAGATTGTGGAACCTGCTACCCGCGGAGGTCTTTCTTTCCCCCCAAATCTTCAAGTATTTAAGTCCCGTATCAACCAACTCCCTCTTACCTCGCTTAAGACACTCACGGTACGTTAGTATTTAGGCTTTAAGCCTTCGTGGTTTGTCCAAAGATAAAAAAAGTCAAAAATTGGCTGCAAGTTATTTTTATTAAATAAATACAAAATAATATTTGACACAAAATTTCGTTCATTTGTGTTTTTATTAAAACATTATTTACTTCATAGCAATGCATGTGAATAATTTTTTCTACTAGCGTGTGGAAAGCAGCACTTTTCCGTACCCAATTTAGTTTGGAAAGTGTCACTTTTCCGCACTAGTGCGGAAAGTAAACCCTTGCAAATTTCCCACCCAAACAGGTACTTAAAATGCTTTTAATTCTGAAGTTTGACTTAGTATAATTTTATCATTGGCATAGTGTTTTTTTATTTGTACAAATTAGATGTAAAATCAACGAAATATTCACTAAAAATTAATATTGTTTTTGAAACATTGTTTTAAAAATCCTGGTATATATTAAATTTGCTTGTTAGATTTTTAGTTTTGACAGATGCCGGTGTCCATATTATAAAATATCAAAGTCATTAAAAGTCATCGATAATTAAAAGTGTCTTTAGTACATTCTGATCAGTATCGTCGATTTTGAATAAAAAAACGTTTCCCATGGAGTCTTCTGATGAGGAATCACCTGAATCCATTCTAAAAGCAGCCGAAATAGCAAATTTAGATTTGTTGCCGTCCAGTGTCGAAGCACAGGTACGAGAAAGAATATACAGCATTTACAAGCTGGTGGGCTGGCGAGAAAAAATCTAAAGTATGAAAATAGAAGTTTTTATGGCATATTGTGT
Organism: Listronotus bonariensis; assembly: GCA_014170235.1. NCBI lineage: Eukaryota > Metazoa > Arthropoda > Insecta > Coleoptera > Curculionidae > Listronotus > Listronotus bonariensis. The sequence goes on along the minus strand of JACEGR010002119.1, from coordinate 120,508 downwards.
GGAACTTGCTAAAACATGTAAGCCCAATACCTTATAGTAAAGGTATTCCATGTTAAAAAGTGTCATTAAGATCGAAAAGAACATGGATTTGGGCAAATATTTCAAAGTTGCATCATTTTTGAAGATGCAAAATGTGGGATTTGGACCCAAGAAGGCCAAAATTTTCTAGAAAGATGAAATAGCAAAATTTATTAATGATGCTCCAAATAACGTATATCTAGCGAAGAAGGTAGCTACAATTTTCGGACTAGCTGTTGGGTGTCGCCGAGAAAAATTGATGAAAATTAGCATTGGTGATATTGACTATAAGGGGAATCTTTTAATTGATTCAAGATATAAAAACCGCCAAACGGCGATTTTTTAACACGCTTTTATTAACTTGGGTTGTAACTATCTATCCATCTATCTATCCATCTATCTATCCATCTATCCATCTATCTATGAATGTAACGGAATCTTTGAGCCTAATTTTAACCAACTTCCAGCTATTCGATTTCTTTGAAACTTTGCACACGTATTAAGGACCCATGACAATGCAATAATCTGCAAACAGTATCCCGTTATCCTGGTTTGGATCGCCAGGAAAAAAAATCCATTATATTATTATAACCACTGCTTGATACCACCAAGTGTCATCTGTCACCTGTACGTCCCAGTGGTACCAACCACCGGCCATTTCAAGAGTTCGATCTGAATCGATTTTACTCAAATTTTATATTAGGTTATTTTCAGAAAGTCCATCTGAAAAACTTTGCTACTCTTGACAAAATGGCGAAAAAATTTTTAGTGGGTTGCCATCTGTTGGCAACATTCCAAACTTTTATACATACATAAATGCATATCAGAACTAAAAAATGAAAAATAAATAATAGTTTAAAAAACTAAAAAACACGCTTTTATATGCAACCGAACTAAAAATTAGAAAATAATTTTTCATTAAAAAAATATTGTCACTTCATAGTAAAAGCATGTTTTTCAAATTTCTAATGCTTTGCCATTTTTTACTATAGTGTGAATTGTTTTGAGGACTTTACGGCATGTTTTAAACTCTTTGAAATTACTTTAGTGTTTTTCTTCTTGTGTAACTCGAACTGGTTTTTTTTTTTTTTGAGCAAACCGCAAAAACTAAGAAAAAAAGGGTCGACTTATAAAAAAATGTTTTTCCAGCAATATATTTGATAAATTTACGGCTAAAAACGTGAGAAATTGATAATCATGCTATTTAAATTTTACTTTTTGTAAATTAGTTATATTTCCTTACAATAATTTTTTTGGAGTAAATATAACTACACAAAAAACATATGAAAATTTAAAAAGCGAAAATAAACTTTAAGATCCATTTTAACAATTTACAATATACTAAAAAGTGGGTAAGCATTAGAATTAAAAAAAAACGTGCATCTTAAATGGGAAATCTTTAAATTTAAATTAATAGTACCAGTTCCGGTAATGTGTAACATTGCTTTTACATATACCGGCCTGTCGGTGCCGGTATCAATTTATTGTATGTGTATTTAGGTTTGTTGAAAGACTGATCTACTTTAGACATCTTAACAATCGTTCCATTCTTGCGCTATTGTATCTACGAAGACCACCAAAAAGGCCAAAAATAAAATTACATTCCTTGTTGACAGTGAGTGTAGACGTATAAAATGTAGCTTCTACACACTTTTTAAAAAACATGGAAACAATATTTACATAGAAGCAATTTGTTTTTTAAAAAAAAGAAAACACACAAACCGCCCCAGCAACGACAATTATTACTGGGAAGACAATGGTAAATTAACCCAGAACTTGCATAAAAACATTACTTCTTTGTACAAGTGCACATAACAAAACGGTGAAATCGACAAACCGGAGAAGCTTCCGATTGTCGAGTTCAATACCGTCTGCATAAATCGGAGCCGGCTACCGGAGCGGAAAATAAGCCAGGCCATGTTATGTGTAAAAATAAAAATTTATTACATTGCATTCCACATCGGCCTCGTTACCGGCACCAGTTTTGCCGGTGTGTGTGAAAACACTCTAACAAGATAAAAAAACATTGGTTGTTAAAAACAATTTCTGATATTAAAATTTTTACTTAAGGCAACAGCACGTTTTTATATAAAAACAGAAAATTTGATTCCCCTTATACGCAAAGGGATTAATAATCCCACAGCAGATCGCTAGATATATGATAACAAAGTTGTTTTAAAACAAAACATAGGCGGATTTGTAAAGAAAACTAAGCCTATTATAGCTCCCCCTTCAGATATTTTGACAAAGTAAATTTAATGCTGATATCTTAAAATACAATTTTCTCAACAATAATAGAAAACCATATTTAAAACTGATGTTATTCTTTAAAAGTCGAATTAACCCAATAAAAATTAGGAGAAAAGGGTTAATTAGTGACTGCGACCAGTTTTTTTTAGTATTTTCACAAATGAACTTTACAATTGGACAAATTGGCCAAAACTTGTAGTGTTAAGGAAAGTCGTGTATAACACCTGCTTTTGCTTTTTAAAAGGCACCGGCTAAATGACCGCCGGCGGTTTTTTATTATTCCCGGCGTTTTCTACTTATTTTATCGATATAAGCCGCCATCCGGCGGTTTTGCTTTTAAACTATTGAAAACCACCGAATAATAGTTAAAGTTAACCCAACTTTTTATTTATTTGTTTTATGGTTAAATATTCTTTTTATTATTGATCAACAAACAAAAATGAAACTGGGAGACACGTTTGACACCTACGAGGATTTTTGTCGAAGCTTTTCATAGGTTAAAAAATATGCATATACATCTATTAGTAAAGGAAAAGCCAAAAGTATTTTAGCGGCAAGCAAAAAACTGATGCTTTTAACTAAAACTAAAGTATTACCAATTAAAGCATGCATGTATTGACAAAAAAAAATACATATATTATAGAAGCTCACAAGTGAGATTTCAGCGTAATCTAAAATTTTAGTACGTACCCTGACCGATAGATGGTAAAAGTAGTCTAATCGACCAATAGAAACTCGACATGGGAGTCGACCAATTTTTGATTAGTCCGGTGCCTGCTTTCGCTATCTGGTGGTCAGGGTAGGTACTAAAATTTCAGTGTACGCTGAAATCTTACTTGTGACCTTCTATGGTATATGTATTCTTTGATTGGGGGTGAAACAAACTTTAAAATTCTCAGAAAAAGAAAAAAAGTTACAAGATAAATGATTTATTAATTTTTTTACACATGTTTTTAAATTTTTATTTTTATTGTTCATAATTTATTATTCACACAAATAATTTTCCTATATATATATATATATATATATATATATATATATATATATATATATATATATATCTATGTATATATATATATATATATATATATATATATATATATATATATATATATATATATATATATATATATAGTTTTTATATAAATAATAAAAACCGTTTGCATCCTGTCAACCTCACACAAACTTGAATTTAACTTAGCTCCCCTTGATTACTCTGAAAAATGTAATTGCTGCCTTTAATGCTAAAGATAACGTCCTGATAAGTTATTTCTTTGCTTTTTCTGCCTAAAAATATTTTTTAAAAGTGTATTTTAGTGTTGTAAATTATTGGGTTCATGTCACGAAATACATGATAAAGTGGCAATCCAGCCTCGAAACGTTTAGACCATGAAATGGGTTACATTTTTAGAGGACGCAATTTTATTTTAAGTTATTAAGGGGAGTTAAGTTAAATTCAAGTTTGTGAGGTTGACAGGATGCAAACGGTTTTTATTATTTATATAAAAACTATGGGTCACACAAAAAATTTATAAAACATCTATTAAATGTTTTTTAATTTGAAGTTAGTTAATTTTTTTAAGACAAAAAATGTAAAAGGTATTTTTGAAAACTAAAGCCACTTTTGTAACAATTTTTTTAACCGTGATAAATTTATTTCTATTCATTTTGCAAAATATAGCATCAAATCATTTTTATAGAATACCATTTAAAGAATAATTTTGGTTATATAACTTTTTATCGCCGATAAAAAATAACAAAGTTATAAACAAAATTATATAACAATTTTTAAAATTTGTCAACCTGTCAAGAGTAAACACCTTAGTTTACAGTGTGGCCGAGCGGGTTGAAATAAATTCATTTAAAATTCAGTGGTTTGTTTTTTGAAAAACATTGAAACAGCGGTTTCTCCTAGTAAAATGTTTACAGGGTGGCCAACAAATACGCAATAAGCTTTAACTTTATTTTTTTTAATGGTAATATCCATTATTTATTACATTTTTGAATTCTTTTTCGAATTCTAACTATACCATTCTAACAGATATCGAGAAGTTTACTCATGAACATAAACGAAGATCAAACATATTAGGTTGATAGTCTTTGCTTATTTTTAAGCCCCCTAGATAAATAATTTTAGCACCAAAAGAAACGAAGCTAATAATTGGCGTTTTTCGAAAAAACAAACCCCTTAATTTTAAATATTTTTTTAACTTACGCCCGCGCACCTTTATAAATATTATATGAAATTAATGGTGAATTTCTCGATAACTGTTAACTTTAGGTATTAGATGTGGTACATAAAAAATGGAAAAATAATTAGAATTTGATGCAGAATTCAAAAATGTAAAAAATAATAGGTGTCTCTATTAAAAAAGTAAAGTTGATGTCCATTGCCATTTTGTGGGCCACCCTGTATACAAAATTTAACCATGAAAAAAACTGCAGCCAAAAACAAAAATTGACGTGTTTCATTGTTTTTTCAAAAACAAACCACTGAATTTTAAATGAATTTATTCCCGTCTGCTCGATCGCACTGTAAACAAAGGTGTTTACTCTTGACGGGTTGACAAATTTTAGAAATTGATATCTACTTTTGTTTATAAGTTTGGTATTTTTTTATTTAAAAATGCTCTGATGTTTTTTTTTTGCAGAGAAAATAGAATGAAATTTACTACGGTTAATTTTTCTTTTAAAGTGGCCCTTATTTTGATTATTAACTTTTTTATTTTTAATCTTTGGAAAAACATAAACACACTTAAAATAAAAGAGCATTTAAATTGCAACAAAAATGTTTTATAATTTTTTTTGTGTGACTAATAGTTTTTATATAAATAATTAAAACCGTTTGCACCCTTTTTTCAAGGTGGCGGCCGCTGGACAGGGGCGGCAACCCCACAAACTTAAATTTAACTTAACTTTGACTCCCCCTTGATACCTAACAAATAAAATTACGTCCTTTAAAAATGCACGCAAAGGCTGTAAAAATGTAACATTTATGGACTAGTTAGGATAAATACAAAAGTGGTTTTATTTGCCAATCCGCATCCTGCTATACTACTTGAATTTGTTTTTTAAAGGGTGTTATTAACTAAACTACAATATGAAACAATAAAACCATTTGGCCAGGTACTTATAACTCGCCTAATATTAAGGGTAGAAAAAATGTAAATAGAAACGTTTTAATGATTTTTACGTAAAATTCAGTGGCGTACCTATATTTTTTGTTGACCTTTATTTTAAAGTTATAACACAAAGTTGGGTTTTTAAGTGAAACACCCTGTATATTTTATCATCAGTTGAAAGTAGTTTAAAAAATACCACATTTGATATATTTATCTCTCTATAGTTTTGGAAATATGAGCATATAAATCTAAAAAATGGTAGATATACGCAATAAGATTTGAAAGCTTATACTTCCGAAACTGTTAGAGAAAATCATTTTAAAATTGGTAAATTCTTAAAGGTCTCTTAAAAACCTTTTAAATGGATATGCGGGGTGTTTCTTTTTAAAATGCCATTTAATTATCGCATTCCTGACGATGGCTATATTTCCGAAACTATGACAAATTAAATATATCAAATGTTGTATTTTTTACGACTTTTAAAGATACCTTTTAATTGGTGATAAAATATACAGGGTGTTCCATTTTGAAACACCCGACTTTGTGTTATAACTTAATAAAATAAAAGTCAATTAAAAAATATAGGTACGCCACTGAATTCTATGTAAAAAACCGTAAAGCTGTTCTATTTTTTTTCTATCTATAATATTAGGCAAGTTACAAGTGCCTGGCCAAACTGACAAAATTTAAATAACACTCTACATCTCCAGAAAGAATTAAATTAGCCATGATTTACTTCTACTTTTAAATTTGTTTTAGAAATTGAAATCAAGAGTGCGCAATCAGATTCGTTCTATCTCTTTTAGTTTTTGCTACACCCAGCAAGGTCAACGAAAAGGCGCCACCCTGTACAAGGGCTTTAAGACCTACAAAAATGTAAAAATGGACCAAGAGAAAACTGCCTTTATTTTTAATGATTAAGAAAAAGGTCAAATTAAACAGGTTTTTGGAATTGAAAAAAAATAAAATGTTAAATTAAAAAGGTTTTTGGAATTTGAAAAAAATGCAACATCTAAAATTTTACATATGAAATAAACAATATTTTTCTTAGTAACTTATTATTTTTTTTAACGTAATTACCTGGTTTTATTAATATTAGAGTAGGAGCCCGTAAGCTGAAAGTGTGTCAGTGCGTGCTCCGAACATAGGTAGAAGCTATGGTACACCACGAAGTTTAACTCATAGTGGCTTTGGCAGGTACCATATACCGCAGCTTAATAAAGTGAAATTTGTAAACGCTGAATTTTAGATGGGTACCTATAAGAAGATATTTCCTCAGTCGCCCAACAGTTTTGACAGTTCAAACCCCTTGACAGACAATCATTTTGGATTGGCGTGAAATTAAAAAAATAAGATTTAATCACGAAAAGTGGAATTAGGTCACAAAATACCTACAAAAACTCCAAGAGTAAAAAGTGCAATTCATTATTACTATAAATGCTAAATTTAAAGCATGTATGTATTTTGAAAAAAGGAAATTTACATTTTTTAAATATTTAATTTCATTTCATTTTATTTACCAAACTAACTTAATACTTAACTAAAATTTATTTTTTTTAGGTTAGAATAAGACATTTTTTTGACAACTAAGGCAAATAATTTAAGAAATAGGCACTCGAGTGCCAATGAACCTTTGTTTATAGATTGAAAGCTTTGTATTGTAAGTAACTTAATATTGAATATTTCATTATTTTATTTCTTTTGAAGCAATAATAACTTTTATTATATTATTGAAGAGCAGAATTGTTCTTCATAATGTATAAATGTTTTAATTTTCTTAAAATGTTAAATAAACTTTTAAATTTTATTCTGGAGAAAAGCCAAATAATCTCCCAGAAAACAAATAAAACATAAAATACTTTATAATATGGCTAAACATTTTTACTATTCTTTTTATCTGGTTAAGATACCTAATAGGTGTATCTTTTACCAGTTAATTTTTTCAAAAGTAATGTCAAACTCTAAAATGTCCATCAGACATTTCATTTTTAATTTTTTCAGTTTTCTAACAAGTTTATAAGTTTTTAGGTAAACTGTTAACCACATTTTTGGTAAACTATTTACCACATTTTTGAGACGCAACCATTGGCCCAGTTCTCGTCTGGCGTCTTGTTAAGATTTTATTTTATTGCATAAAAATGATTTCAACCGAGTGCCAATGAACCTTTGTTTATAGATTGAAAGCTTTGTATTGTAAGTAACTTAATATTGAATATTTCATTATTTTATTTCTTTTGAAGCAATAATAACTTTTATTATATTATTGAAGAGCAGAATTGTTCTTCATAATGTATAAAAGTTTTAATTTTTTAAAATGTTAAATAAACTTTTAAATTTTATTCTGGAGAAAAGCCAAATAATATTTTGTTTAAAAAAACGGTACGCCACTAACTATGTATATCTATGATAAATTTTTATTTTTTTTTAGATTGGGCAAATAAAAAAACAGACTTTAATGTTTTTTTTTCTTGAATCTTGTTTTGTTAAAAAAATAATAATAAAATTCCGCAGAATTGCGAAATTTTTAAGGTTTAAAAGATGTTATTAGCAAATATATAACAACAAAAAAAATACCTAGTAAAATATGGTTTATATCCAGTTTTACAATTTTAACTAAATGAAGTGTTTTCAGTTTTTTGTAAACTTTAACACCCTGTATCTTGAGAAAAAAATTGTAAAACCATCCTGCCGATTTTAAAAAGTCTCTACTTGTGGTGCGACTGTTTTTACGTGGAGGTGGGGTCTTTATATATATATATATATTTTTTTAATTTGGGGAATAAAAAAATATCGTAAAGAATCATGTAAAAGTAAAGACCTTTAAGTGGGAAAAGAACCAAAAAATTGCAAGTCTTGCATTTTTTCTTGGCCTGATTTGTATGTTTCAAAATGCGGTTACGTTACTATAACACCCAGTATGGGTAAAAATTTTTATATGTTAACGCTTTAATTTGGCATTGTTATCATAGAGTGCTGTAAAATAGATTGATGCACCCGCATGATAAGAGCAATACGATGACGACTATATTTTAAATTTCTTATTTCACATACAAGAAACCCCATATCTTTGTGTAAAAGAGAATACGATATTTGCTTTTATAAATAATGAAACCTAAAAGTAGTGTGCTAACAGTATTACTAGACTCGTAAAACTATCTAACATCAAAAATACCGAATTGTAGACGTCATAAATTCAAGACATCTGTACGACGCGACGCGGCGCTCATAACAAATTGCCTACATCTAAGTTTTATTCTATGTGTCACATTGAATATTGTATAAGGATAAACATTAAAAAATCGTGATAAATTATTATCATATCCTACAATTCTTTTAATGATAAACCATTGCCATACCCTCATATTAGTGCCTGGGCCAGTATTGAAATTAACTTTATGATAATAACACTTTTAAAACCTTTTTAGGAGGGTTCTTTTTGACGAGTCTACCACGAATATTCATACCGCCATATATGGAAGAGGCGCTTTAACCCAGCCTATTAATGTCAAATGTTTCGTTTGTCGGACTGGGCAAACGCGTTACTTTTTTGTCGAACAAGTTTACCACAATGTTTTACAAGCAATTTTTAAACATTGTGCCGAAAATCGTAAGGGTTACAGTATCCCGCCCAATTCGATACCCAAAATATCTCCATAGGTAATATTAAAAGAAGAGTTTCGGATGTTTTTAGTACACTTATTCACACAACGTTTTGGGCGGTACAATCTCTGTCCGTTCTTAATTGTAAAATGTAAACTGTAAAAGGCCACACCGAGCCCGAATTCACAATGATAGGAGAAAGTGGCGCAGATTAATTTTAAAAAATTCAGAAGCACTTTACTTGCCCTCAAAAATATAAAAACATTTTTGTCAAGCTTCTTGTTTAAATAGAACAAATTTTCTTACTTATCTTTGTTCCAATTTATTCAAACTCTGAGTATAAGATAGGATAAGAAAAACAGTTACCTTATTTGTGATTGGTGTTTATTTTACGATCAGGTGTAATTTAAAGCGTAGAACAACAGACTCCTATTACTGCAAATTTATTAAATATAATACATTTTGCACCGCATTTCCTACATTTTACGTGCAAGAGGCATGGCTGCAGGCTCGTTGAGGTTATGTCTGGCTAGACCCTAATTTGGTCGGCACAGACATTTTTTGGTTGTTTTAAAAAGTGACAAACACTTTTTACGTTAAAAAAATAAACCAACAAATAAAAAAGCAATAGAAAAGAAATGTCGTTGTTTGTATCTTTTGTGACACTGACTGACTCTTTTGGCACACTTTAATTTCGTCATCGGTCTATCTGGCGTTTTAAATAATTTCGGGGGCATTTCCGGAAAATTCAAATTTTGGCATTATTACAAAAATCTAAAGAAAAACGTTGATGTTATCAAACCTCTGCCATAAAAAAATCAAGTGAAGTTAGGTCTGGTGATCGAAAAGGCCATTAAATAGGACCGTTGGTTTCTATTCAGTAATCATGAAAAATATTACTTGAAAAAATTAATAGGTGCCTCTGTGGTTGTAAGCAGGTGTACAACTTTGATAAAAATGTAAATTATGTCTTGTTATTAAATTAACTTCATCTAAGAAATATTTTAAAATTATGGTAACAAATATAACATATCTTTTACTAGTTAGGTTGCCGCCAGAAAAAAGTCTGCAAACAATTCTAGATTTAATTAAACCGCACCAAACGTTAAAACTAAAACGGACTTTTGGACGTTGAGTCAACCAAAAGTTGTGTTTTTTTTTGTTAGACATACCAGAATTTGAAAAATTTGATTGGTTGGTTCATAAAATGTAGTAAATTATTTACATTTTGGCGACAAAAGTAAAGATACCGATTGCAAAAACAAGTCGTCTCTTTGAATCCCCTGTAAAAGGCACTTTAACTGGTCGATATTTATCTATACTAATATATAAAGAGGTAAAGTTTGTAACTTTGTGGGTTTGTTTGTAGCCGCTTATATTCGTAAGTACTAAACCTATCATAAAAAGTCTCTCAGAATCAGAAAGCTACACTATTTATGAGTGTAACAGGCTATATTTTACTATGATTAAATAAAAAAATTAGATATCAACGCCCAACGAAGTGGAAGCACGGGTAAGAAATATATTTGTACTTTTTTGAAATTCTCTTAACTGAACCATAAGGCAAATAAGAGTAATTGATAATATCTTGTATAGAATTCTCATGATAAGAATCAAAATATTCGATAACTGCAATTTCCGTTTCTTTGCTTATTACATTTTTTTGTCTTTGATTTAAAAGACATTTTTATTACGTCTTAGTTCTTAGTTTTTATTTGGAAGAACATATTGTGGATAGAATTTAGCATAGTATTTTTTACTCTTAAACAACATTTTTAGCACACCAAATAACATTCAAACATGTCACACTTTTTTATGAGATTTTATAAGTTATATAGCGAAAAATGACTAAAAATAATTTTGTGACTGTTTTTGAGAAATTTTTGTGACAATTCTATCAATAATTTTTTAAACTTTTTCTTATTGCCTTGCAACGCCCTACAGCAATCTTATTTAAAAAAATGTTTATATCGTTTTTTAACATATTCCCCCTTTTGGATGCTTTGCCTTTAATAATTTATTATAACAATTTTTATAAAAAAATAGTAAGTAACAAAAATTAAAACATCTGCTATGAAAAATGTATTCAAAGTAAATTAGTCATATGTGCTAAAATAATAAATAGAACAAGTTTTTAGGAAAACATTTAACAAATCACTCATGTTAACCAATATTATAAAGAAATTTGTTACTTTGATTGTTTGATTTTTGTAAGGGCAAAGCTACACTCTTTGAGATTGCTATAGATAATAAAAAGTTTAAAAAAATATAATTTACGCCCAACGAAGTGGGTATTCGGCGAATCAGCTATAATACTAATGCTATCACTGATAAGAATATTTTTTGGGTAGATTTTCTTATTAATACTTTTATTTAAATAGTTATTTTTAATATTTTAAAATCGTATAACATTATATTTTTGACTGATAAGAAAAATCATCATTAGCGTTTTTAACGAAAATTAAATGCTCCAGCAAAAAATAAATATTATACAACGTATATTATTTACCTTTCTTGGGTCCCTGTTCAAACAAAATTGCACACATTTTAAATTCGTGCAATGAGGAAGTTAAAATAACTTTTAAAACAATTAATTCTATCTTTTATAATTTAATAATACTTCTTCCTTCGGATTTCATATAAAAAATAATGACCACAAATTTTTATCACCTAACAACTGCAAGATACTACACGACATCAGCCACCAGGGTTTAAGGCTTAATCTTTTTGAACACCTGGAAATCGCAAGAAATTTTCTGCTGAGTTCCAATTGTTTAAATACTCAGGTAAATTTGACATACAAATTTATGCCAATTTTTCAAAATGTTGTTTCCAAACCACGTCACAAAAGTTCGTCGGCTTAAATGTTTTAAATTTAATTGTACAACGGCCTGTGTAGTTAATATAGTAGGCACATTATTATACCCTTTTTTTGGGTTTGTTTTGCAAATTCCTTTTACTATTTTTCAATAATTCTGATACAACATTGTTTTCATTGTCTATGTACGTAAATATGTTCTTTGTTTACTGTTAGTGGAATGTGTTTTGTATTTTACACTTGTTAGGTTAATGACTGGACATAGCTATCTGTATTTTTAGCAAGTAAGTTGGACTATTTTAGTTATTATTCTATCAAACTATTTATCAACTAACTTTTTGTGTCGTCCTAATGATGACCTAGCTAATGTCGAAAGCGCTTGACGAATTTGAAATAAAAATATTTATACCTGTTACCAAATTTTTTTCACTCATTATACAAAGGGTTTCATTTTTTCATATCAATATTAAATTACTATTAAAACCTGACGGTGGCCATCTTTTCGGGACTATGAAAAATTGAATATATCACATGTGTTATTTTATTTATTATATTTAATTATTCTTTTAAATGGCAATAAATTTACAAAAAAAGGTTATTATTATATTATTATTAAAGCACGATTCTTAATTGTTTTTTCTAATCTTTAATCTTAAAGAATGTAAAAAAATTCTTTTTCTTTGCCAATTTAAACTAATCTTTATTTTAAATAATAATATGAAAGTTACCTACGGCGGAAAAGTATTTTGAATTTCCGTGTATAGTGCCTATATTATTTACTTTGAAAAATATACAAGAAAGTAAATATGTGTTCTAACTTAGACAAAACAACAACAAATTAACTTGTGCTTAGGATCATGCGCATAAATTATATGGACCAAACATTAGCGTAAAGAACATTTATTAGATATTTTAATATGTATTTTTTAGGCTATTAAAACATATTTAGTAATGTGAAACATAAAACACAAGTGTTATAAAATGGCGCTATATTGTAGAACAACACAAACTTTAAAAAAATAACAATGATATTTATGTTTACTAGAGGTACATTAAAAGACATATTGGGTTACTATATTAAAGATAAAAATACGGCAATTTTTCCAACCTGCTTTTTTAGTATAAAACTATGTAAATTATATTTCTTTCTTTTTTGCAGTTTGTTTGCCTGATAAGAAAGCCCATTTAAAACTGTGGTGATTTATTAAATACAGTTAACTAAACCAACACTGGCTCTTTTAAAATTGTTAAAAAATATATATTGTAATATTAGTCTTCGTAAAGATCTGTAGTTAAATTGTCTTTTTGTAGTAAATTATTATTAATTGTGTAATTTTAGGCACATTAACAGCCGCTTTTACAATGTCGCGTTAATTGTTGATTTACCATATTACGATTACAGAAATTAACCTTATTTTATAATAAATTACAGTGTGTCTACGTAAATTGGCGGCATACGGGAAACTTTTTATTATTAATTTTACGAAAAAAGTTATTCCTTATAAAAAGTTTTGCATGGTCCAAAACCTAAAATGCAATCATTAGATATTAAATTGTGTCAGACATGTACGAAGTTTGGCCAGAAATTTAATTTTTGCTCAAGAGTAAAGTACCTGTATTTATGCTAATATCGCAAATTGTTATGAAGAAAAGATGTTTAGAATTAAAAATTACTTACAAATATGCAATTTTGTTCATTCCCAAAAAATTTTTTCTTTATATTTTTTTCCTGCAAAAATCCAAAAATTTAAGTTTATACATTAGTGCATTGTACATTCTTCTTGTTTTAATAACAAATAATTTAAAAAGTTTATTTAAAACTGTCCTATGACATTTATAATCATGAAATATAGTGCACTAATGTACAAACCTAAAATTTTACCATTATCGCAGAAAATATTTGTTTTTGGAAATAAACAAAATTGCATATTTAAAAGTAATTTTTAATTTTAAACATCTTTGTTTTAGAACAATTTGCGATATTAGCAAAAATACAGGTACTTTACTCTTAAGCAAAAGTTACATTTTTCGCCTAACCTCGTACATGACTGACACAATTTGATATCTGATTGCATTTAAGGTTTTGGACCATGCAAAACATTTTATGGAAAATATTTTTACGGGAAATTATTAATAAAAAGTTTCCCATATGCCGCCAAATTACCTAGACACACTGTATATAAAAAATATATTTAACGGTTTTATTGTACTAAAAACTATAAAATAATTCAGTAAGTCCCAGCTACCTGATCGCACCACTCTTCTCATTAAATGTGCAAAAAATACATTATTTGTTGTATTAAAACTCCATAACGAACTAAAACAGACGATCCAGGAGCTGCACCCATAAACCGAAAAAAAAAACAAAAAACACTTAAATACAATTTTTATTTGGCATGAATATTAGTTCAAGTGCTGCTTGGGATGCTACTAGGTTTAATTGATCTAAAAAATTGGAGCTTAATCAGCTCCTTCACACTATGAACAACATTGCAAATTTTTATCCAAAATCGGATTAGGGCTATTCAAGTTACTAATACAAACCGTTTTTTTTTTTTGAAGTTTAACACACTGTATCTTCAACACAACAGTTTTACATTTTTGTTTAACGGATATTACGGTACGTATAATAAAGAGACAAATTGAAAATATATATCAGTAAACTGTAATTTGGTAATAAAAAGGCACAACGGATTTTTTACTCTTTACTTTTTTAAATATAAAAAATGACAAAAAATTAAAAGATGCCTATTTACTCTTTTAATAATTCTTGTAAAAATACCTTTTAAGCTATAATTTGTTTGTAAAGGATTCCTGATAATTGGATGGAAAGTGTTTACTTTTATACTATCTAATAATTAATTTGGCAGGTGCAAGTTCAGGAGCACATTTTTAAAACGATTGCCGGTATTCCATCTAGCCCAGACGATTTCTTGGTGTTAAGAGAAGAAAGGATACGCCTAATGTGTTTTACCTTAAAAATAATATTGGGCATTTTGTGAGGAACTGGGGGAATAGTTGGAATTGGATGATTGACAGGTGGATGAAGGGTTGAAATGGCTAGCAAATTGTTTAGCAAGTAGTTCGGCCTTTCCTTTGGATGTGGTAGAAATAATTTCATCTTCCAAAGTTAATGGTGGAAAAGAACTGGTACAGAAGTTCTCTACTGATGTTTTTGGCAAAGGGACCAGAAGGATTTGCTGCCATTTGAGCAAGAAAGTACTTTGTTTTTTATGAACGGTTGGTCAAAGTGAGTCTCTTGGCTTCTGAGATCTTCTCTTGATCCTGTAGAAATTTCTTGTGAGCCTGAACTTTTAAAAATTCTAGCTTTGTCACATGTTTTAGTGAATCAAGGTTTGTAATTAGAGGGTTTGATGGTTTTCTTGGTGTGATGTACATAGGTTTCAACGCCCAATAGAATTGACTCGGTCAGTTGCTTACAGATTTCGGAAGGATCCTGGAAAGAAAAGCAGATAGTGTCCCAAGGGTACGTGGCGAAAAAGTCCCTAAGGCCATCCCAGTCGGCTGAATTGTAGTGCCATACAGTGCGTGGTGGCATGGATTCATTTACCTCAGGATGTACAGAGTAAGATACAGTAATCAAGCCATGATCTGAGCGACCTAGAGGGGCAGTAACAGATGCTTCATAAAGTTTAGGGTTAGGAGTAAGAAAAAGATCTAAGGGGTTTAAACTATAATTTGGCACTCTAGGAAAGTAGGTAGGAGTCATAATAAGGTTGGTAAGAGAATTACTGACTGCGAAGATTTCCGCTGCTCTGCCTTGAGGGTCAATTTTTGAAGAGCCTAGCCAGTCCTTATTATGGACATTGAAATCGCCAAGCACGATTACTTCGGCCATTGGAAACTGGGAAATGATACTGTCGATCTTTGTTAAAAGAAAGTCAAAGAATTCGACATAGGAATTGTCAAATGGAGATCGGTACAAACAACAGATAAATTTAGTAGAAGACCTAAGGAAAAGTTTAAGCCAACGGACATCGGGCCTATCCGATTCAAGATTGGAAACTCGAGCACAAGCCAGATCGTTGCGAACGTAAGCACACACGCCACCATGTGGGCGGAAAGACGAAATAAGTTCGTAACCTGGGAAGAGAAGGTGGTGGTGGAAGTTTTAAAACTTTTAATTACTTTTTATAAGGTTTGTCGCCGTACGGCGGCAACTACCGATAAAATAAGTAAAAACAGCCGGTAGTAACAAATAAATATAGATTTTTGGCGACTTTTAAATACGTTAATAAATAAAGCCACCGCTTGCGGTTTTTTTCTTGTAATTGAGCACTGACGTCGGCGGTTGTTTAACCACTGCCTTTTTAAAAACCAATTTTTACTTAAATCTTTAAAAAATTATCACTGTGTACTATTACTTATACATATTTGGCAGTATTTTTTTTAATGTAAAAATTATTTATGCTCATTATTTTAAATTAAACAAAAACTTAGTACAAAAAATGGTACGATAACAAAAAAAAACGTCATAAATTAGACAGAGTATTTTCTTTAAATTAAATTTTCCCAGCCGAGTTAATTACCTGGTCATTTACTTAAAACTGTGTTTGAGTGACGCTACCTTTAAAACGTCCTATTCGACAGGAAAAAGAACAAAATGAGAATGAAAAAATGCTTTGACGCTTCATACCCCTATTTTTAGTCTAGACTTGAAAAGAACTTTTGCCTCTTATTATTTTAAAACATTTTTGATAGGGAATAATAAAATTTGGAAATACTCTACTTGTAATTTTTTTACCGAAGAAAAACAAATTCAAAATAAAGCTAATAAAAGCATTTATTTTTTTCCTTGGTTTTGGTCATTTAATAAATAATTATACTGGGTGTATTTAAAAGAGGCAGAAAAAATCCTATCTTAACTTCTTCAGGCTAAAATGTGACGTTTTAACCCAACCTACCTTAGTGCAAAAGTGGATACTGAGGAGTGTGCGTATTTAGGTTTTAGTTTTTTATACATAGTCTTGTTAGGAATAAGTGTATTGTCTTAAACATAATTTTAATAAAAAAAAGTATAACTGGTAGAAGTTAATCTAAGCAGCCGTTTAAAAAAAACTTCCTAAATGGTCCGGTCTAAGGTATACAGTGTCTTGGAATTAGATGCTAATCGTTAAGAATGTAAATTCTTAGGTAATTTTAGGAAACAAATTTTGGATTAACCTATGTCCCCTATGGCTTAACTTTTAGGATACAAGTGGTAAAAATCTTACCCTTACCCTGAATCTTAAGTATATCTAACATACAAATATTCTTGTGGAAATTTATTTTCCTGCTAGAAGGTATTCTTTTTCGTAAGTAATTTAAACATTCTACATTCCAAATTAATAAAATAGATAAGGGTCAATTAAGCCCAAGAAAAAAGTTGCGGTATAAATTATGTTTTTAAACCTTTACTTTCCCTTTATATTTTGAATGGAACAAAATATCGAGTTCGGATAAATTTGAGGTAATAAGGTATTATCATAATTTGACAAAAAAAAAAAAATTGGTTACCTGGCTTTGTGCCATGGGGCACTAGCAACTTTTTGTTTTCAAACGGAAAGGGAAGTTACGTAACACCTAATTTTAAAAGCTCTTTAATTTTCTACTTAACCACACTTTAATTTTTTAAAATCGGTCCAGTCGTTTTAAAACCGTTTTAAATTTGGCTTAAATACTGTACTTACAGTGCGGGTTTAAAACTACTAGACTAATTTTTAGAAACAACGTGGTAGTAAATAAAGAATTAACGAGCCTTCTAAATAATATGCTACATTACCCTTTTTTCTATTTGACACTTGGTCCCGTGACCAAAATTAGCTTTAAGCCAACCATTAGTTTAAATGATACCCTTGTCTCATTTAAAAGTTAAGGTGAAGATGACTTTTAAAAACCGCATTGAATGTACAAATTGAGGCTAAATTTTAATCGCTTGTTATTCTGGAACAACTGGACCGATTAAAAAAAGGTTGTGGCTAGAAAATTAAAAGGTCTTTAAAAGAAGGTGTTATATGACCCCTCACTTAATTTAAAAAATTAA
This sequence comes from Listronotus bonariensis, assembly GCA_014170235.1. Classification (NCBI taxonomy): domain Eukaryota; kingdom Metazoa; phylum Arthropoda; class Insecta; order Coleoptera; family Curculionidae; genus Listronotus; species Listronotus bonariensis. The sequence goes on along the minus strand of JACEGR010002119.1, from coordinate 102,657 downwards.
GTTGCTAGTCCCCCTTGGCAGTAGGCCATGTGACTAAAATTATTTTTATGCCAAAAATTAGTTTAAGTAACACTCTTGTCTCGTTTAAAAGTTAAGGTGAAAATGACTTTTAAAAACCGAATTGAATGTACAACTTGTGGCTAAATTTTAATCGCCTGTAATTCTGGAACGACTGGACCAATTAAAAAAAAGGTTGTGGCTAGAAAATTAAAAGACTTTTAAAAAAGGTGCTATATGACCCCTCTTTTTATTTAAAAATAAAGTTGCTAGTGCCCCCTTGGCACTAGGCCATGTGACTAAAATTATTTTTATGCCAAAAAGTTGTTTAAGAAACACCTTTTTACCCAAGTTTTACCAGTTCCCGATATATCATACCATTCAAAAAATTAAGGGGGGATAACTCTATTATTCTCATTGTATAATAACAAGTTATGCCTACTATGGGCGCATGCGCAATAGCTTTAAATACTCGCCTCACTGGCACATGTAATTTTCGTCTAACAAGTGGCAATGGCGTTGCGCTCTAACTCTCTTTTACATTATCAGAGATACCTTCGGTTTTAAATGGCTAGCAGCCCTCATTTGCAGCAATTTTTTAGAGGTAGCCGTATATCATCAAATAAAAAATTAATATAATATAAACATGCGTATACGTCATAAACGTAATTAAAACAACAAAGTATTACTTGTTTATACCAGCCTGCGAAGTAGTCGCTGCCGAGTGTGCAACGGCACTTATGGATTTTAGAATTCTTTCCAGTACACAGTATACACAAATATATATATATATATATATATATATATATATATATATATATATATATATATATATATATATATATATTTTAATCTTTGGACAAACCACGAAGGCTTAAAGCCTAAATACTAACGTACCGTGGGTGTCTTAAGCAAGGTAAGAGGGAGTTTGTTGACACGGGACTTAAATACTTGAAGATTTGGGGGAAGGAAAGACCTCCGCGGGCAGCAGGTTCCACAATCTAGAAACTCTAGGGATAAAAGAACGAACAAAGTGAGAAGTTCGGGGCCTGTCCAGCCTGACCGTATAGGGATGCATACGCGCAGAACCACGAGTTTCTCTGTTGGGAACCGTGAGTGGAGGAACTATACTGGACAATTCTTCAGAGCAGAAGCCATGGAAGTACCTATAAAAAAGCGATAAATCCCCCACAGCCCGACGATGGGAAAGAGAGGGAAGCCTTTCTGTAAGTGAGGGATCATTAATGAGACGAATAGCTCTTCTTTGAATAGAATCAAGAATGCTCAGGGTTGTTGGGGACGCCATGCCCCAGATATGAGAACAATATTCCAAGGGAGGTCGGATTTGGGACACATATAAAGTGTATAAATTAGAAGCGGAAAAATACTTTTGGGCTCGAAAGAGAAATCCAAGCTTTTTGAAGCTGCCGTGGCTATAGATACAATGTGTTTATGCCAGTTAAGGTTACTTTCAAATGTGACGCCCACGAGATTGAAGGTGTCTTTGCTCTGTAAAACTTGGCCGCTCATAAGTAGAGGATGAGTATTTGATGACTCTTTCGCGACAAGGAACATGACTGTGTTTTGGATGCATTAAAATTGACGAGATTTTTGGCGCCCCAATCCAATATTAAATTAAGATCCTGCGAAAGAGATATCTGCATCGCTCTGCGTTTATTTTCCAAGTCAGATTTAGTGATGGGTTTAGGAACCTGAAAACTGAGTGAAGGGTACTATCGTCGGCGAAACTATGAATGGAATTAGTTGTGGACGAGAGAAGGTCGTTGATGTGAAGAAGAAACAATGTTGGTGCCAGAACTGAGCCCTGAGGGACTCCAGCATTTACTTGGTGAAAGCTTGAAGAATGGCCGTCCACAATAACTGATATACGTCGATCAGATAGATAACTAGAGAGCCAAGTACAGAGTTTAGTTGAAAGACCATAGGAGGGAAGTTTATTAAGAAGTGCGGCATGCCAGACCTGGTCAAAAGCTTTGGATATATCAAGAGCAACGATCTGGGACTCACCTAGAAACTCAAGAGACTTATTCCAACAGTGTGATACGAAGGACAGAAGATCTGCTGTAGATCTTTGTGGCGAGGTATTTGCTATTTTATGAATGACGTTTTATTTAAAAAGCAAGTAAACATTTTTTTTTAAATAATTAGTTACCATTTATTTCATAAAAATTACTTGCCACCAATTTATGACCTGCACTTAGTCATCAATACAGGGTGAGTTTTTAAAAAAATTACCATGTCTATATTTTCTAAACCAAGGCAAATACCAAAAAATTCAAAAATGCCGTTTCTATAAAACCTGAGGGTAATATAAATGACGTATTTTTCGAAAGAGTTGGGGTAAAATCAATTACTACCCTTAAATTTCGGGAAAATTATTCTTATTTATTTAAAAATACCAGAAAATGTCCAACTAAATTAATGAAAATTATTTAAAAACTAATAATAAATTAAAATAATACTCCCTGTAGATCTAACCCGCCCCTATAAGAAGTTCTGGTTAGTTTTATTGCACAAGCGCTTAATAACAAAGACCATTTGCTATTACCTTTTCTCTCGACAAAATTCAGAAAGAGAACTAACCAAAGTACTTTTTATGTGGGGTGGGTACAGAAAGTTTTATTTTTAAATTAATTTTTTAAATTTTAATTAATTTTATATTAATTTATTTGGAGATTTTCTGGTAAAATGGATTTTTATTTTTTTTAGTTTATATATATTTTTTATATTTATTATATAAAAAGAGAAAAATATAGAAATAAAGACATAAAACAGCATTAGCTAAAGAAACGGTAATTAAAATGTGGTCTCCCTAAAAATATTAAACTCTAACCTAAAATACAATTCTAATCATTATTTTGGGCATAAATAAATCTTTAAGGAGCTATTTACACTTAGAAGGCCGAAAAAAGCAAATTTTCCAGAATTTTTTCTGAGAAATTTTTTAACTGTATTTTAAGACTTAATATTAGTAAAAATATTTATTTGGAAAGGAGCTACAGCTGATCTCCGGGAGCTTTTATCAAAAAAGACGTTTTGCGGTGACCACTATATCTCTGAACTGGATCCTCTGAAATTAAAAAATTAAACAGATTTCGTTAAAGTATTGTTTAATCTAGTAATTAATCGAAGGAATAGGCAAAATATTTTTTTTCATTTGACTAAATGTCGGTCTCTGAAAAAAAAAAGAAAGAATCGGTTTTTGACCAAAATTTCGGCTTTGAAGACACCATTTTGAGAAAAACGCGTTTAAAGTTTGAAAAGTACATAAAAGCACTGTGAAACGCCTTTTCAAATTTGCGTCTAACTTCGAAAATATTCACCGGAACGATATGAAATTTTTTGTGTGTATTCTTAAATATATGTACTTTAAGAAAATAAATTAAAAAAAGTTTTTTGAAAATTCTAACTGTATGTAACCCCTTACTGGTCATAATGTACAAGAAAAAATACGCTTTGCCTAAAGGTAAAAAAACGCGCAAAACGTAAAATATAGTAAATAATTTATACATATATATCGCTGTTTTAACAATACATTCCGCATTTTTTTGAACACTGCAACCAAATGGGCTTTTTGCAGCTAAAACACAAAAATGATGTCAATATTTTGAAGGTTTCTTTTCAGAACATCACTTTCGGGAACACCTTAAATACAATGGAGACATTGTTTTATTGTTAAATATCTTCTAAAGTTGGCCAAATTTAACCTTCTAATCATGCAATCTTTAACTAACAGATCAGCTAAATTAATAATACAGAGAAAATTTATTAAACTTAATATTTAACGTAGAGGATAAAAGAATAATTGCTGAATTTGACCGCAACCAGTCATAGTCATCAAAATAAGTTTTGTTACGCACGTGGTGACATGGGGTCTAAGAGACTTCGTGAGTCACCTAACTTGAAATCAAAAAAATGCTGGATGCTGCCTTTTAGGCATCTACTACAAGAAAACAACCTAAGAAGGAACCCAACACAGTAGGTTTCATTTACTATTGTGGTGGTAGATATGCGCCAAAATAAAATTTGCGGAGTCTGACAGACCCCATGTTACCAGTTAAGGATTAAAAATCCGCCGTTAAAAAGTTGTAGTAAAGGAGGTGGGTGAAGATTAACCCTTTTCGCCTAACATATTTACGAAAATTAAAAGTTTTCAATAAAACTGATTTATTATGTCTATTAAAAGTTAAGATAATGGTTTTTACATTTTTTAGAAGTAGTATAAAAAAATTAATAGTAAGTCACATAAAACGGCTATCAAACTTGGTATTTTTGTAAAAAAATGTAGTTTTAAGTGAGTGTCAAGCACTGGACGCACCCAGTCTTTTAAAAACTACAGTAAATTGGCAATTTAAATTAAGGCGCAGCAGAATTGCAATTTGGTCAATCGGCTGATAAAAATGGTTATCTAGATCAAAAGTGTCAAAAATATTTACTATATTTACAGTAATAAAATAAAGAGTAGTTCTCCGTAATTTTATATAAAGTGACAAAACGTAGGTTCTTAAATATTTACACTTAAACTGGAGGCATAACAAATCCGACTTTGCACGGTTTGCGTCATTGCAGAATTTTTAACGGAATCCATGATGACAACCACCAAAACACTTAACACATGCATTTATTCAAATAATTATAAAAAGTATTTTTAAAACACGATATAAACTGCCACAACAGCCAGAAAAACTTGACTATGAATTGTCATGGAATCTTATACTAGTTCAAAATTATGCCGATGAGGGCTTTTTAACAACGTTGCAAGTTTAATTTTAATTATCAATAGGCTTTTAAAGCAGCATTCCTTTGTTTTGGTGCGTCGAGTGCTTGACAGATTTTGTATAATAGAAAATTATAATAATATAAAATAACAAAATTTTAACAAATATAATAAATCTGTTGGCTGTTTAATGTGACTTTCTATTTATTTTCTTATTTAAGTTTTGACAAACTGTAAAGACCAATACCCTTACTTTTAATAGATATAATAAAGTTATTTTAATAAGAATTTTTAATTATTGTGATTATGATGGGCGAAAAGGGGCTGATCTTTCCCCACCTTCTTTTAAATACCCTGTATAACATCAATATCTGGTAATATAACAATTAAATATATAAGTATATAAGGGTAAGATATAGTCCCACTATAATTTTTTGATTGTTAAATAAATCATTTAAACTTTAATAAATAAGCTTAACGACTTAACGGACTTAAAAGTTAATTATGCTATTGTCTCGCTAAGGTTGCCGGTTTACAACACTTTAATTATATGTATTATTTTAAAAGCACAAAAAAGCAAAAAAAATCATCCAAAGTTTGACATTTTAATCGTGTTATTAGAGCGATTGGAGTTTTGTTTTTTAATTAAATACACCCTTTACCAGTTTATTAAATTTTTTGACTTACTTTTTTTCTAAGGTAACACATTTTAATTTTAACTTTATAGGGCTGTCGTAATACCACAATAAAAAAAATATAATTAAAATAAAAATTAATGCTTAGTACTATTTTAAAACGTGATAACGTCTGAAACATGAAGAATACAAAATCAATGGGTAGTTTTTAATGTATAGTTTTTTATTAACAAAACACAATGCATTAAATTACAGGTAAAAAAATTATGGTTAAAACTGCGAATATTGTAAAATACAAGACTTGCAAGGCAGTAATAGTTTTTAATTACTACACTACAAATTTATTTAACAATATGCGTGTTTGCTAAATCTAAAAAAAAAAGAATATTAAAAAAGGTATGAATTAACAAAAATAATTATTGTTTTAATTTCATGTAAAAAGTAATGAGATCATGCCAGAAAGCAATTTTGATATACAGAGTGCGTTTTAAAAAATTACAATGGCTATATTTTGTAAACCAAGGAAAATATTAAAAAATTACAAAATACCGTTTTTATAAAACTTGGAGAAAATATAAATTACGTATTTTTTTAAAATACCTTTATCAACTTTTTAAGCTGCACCCCCAGTCACCTAAAAAGCTTAATTGGTAACACCCCTTATGTGGCACATACTACACTCAAATAAAAAGAATATTTTGTATAATTCACAAACGATACCAGAAAATGTCCAATTAAATGATTTTAAAAGTAATTAAAAAGTAACAGTATTAAATAAAATTATACTTCCTAATAAGCTAAACTCACCCAAAAACTTCTGGTTAGTCTGGTCAAACATTTTTTTGCGTTTAATTAAAATATTAAGTAGAATTCTTATGGTAATAAAAAAGAATGTTAGAGTACATTCAAAAAAAAAACAACATGTTTTTAAAATGTATCCCCAAAACCTTGCTTCTAAAGCATAATTAAATCATGTTTTTGGTTCTAATACCAGAATCCTCATACGAACATGTTTTGACTCATTAAAATTTCACTGTATAATGTTTGCTTTTTTGTAAAAAGTTGATACAAATTAATAATTTATAAGTCTTTTGGGTAAACTTTGTTATTTTACCTATGGCTTTTGCTAAAAACCCTGGGTTTAACAATATTTTTGGAAATATAATCGTTTATAGTCAAAGCAAAAGAAAGTTCATTAATTGGGTCGAAGCTTTAAAGCTTTGTTATTTGTTAGTCCTTTTTCAAGGTGTTCTTTGTAAAGTTTGCTTTTTCAAATATATATTTTAAAAGACGGTTCTAGTTAAGGGTAAAATATTTAACTTAAATGTAAAAGAAACAAGACAGTGTATAAACTATTTAACTTAGTTAAGTGCCCTTTGTTAACTTAAAATAGCTTTGTTTTATTTTATAGCTTTCTTTTATTTTTGTTTTGGATTTTAAGTTAAATATTTCCAAAATATATTTCGGATTTTAGTGCATTATTGTTACACATTAAATTTTTAATTTTTCGTCTTTGTTATTTAAAATCTAGTTAAATATTATGGCTTAAGTCCATTTATAATTGAACCAAACTTTTGCTTAATTGAAAAGAACCACTAACTAAATTAATAAATGGAATTTATAAAGTTTTAAATATTTACATTTTTTAGTTTTAGGGATAATGCTTCATTTAGGAAAGTATTATTACTCAAATTTTACTAAAAATCGTAAAATATTCGTCCAAAGACAAATTTATAGCATTTTTGCACCGGAGGAACTGAGGGCATTGTAGCAAATAAAATTTATTGTCAGCAAATCTTTTAAAGTCGGCAAAAAATAGATGCTGACTTCAAATATTTTTTATTTTCCTATAATTAAATAATTAAATTATCCATTAAAAAAAAAAATTAAATAGGAACCGCCAATACTTACTAAAATAAGTACAATTGATTAAAAAATCAAGTTATCATACATTTTACTAAGGGAACTATTTCCCGCGAAATTGAGATTTGCCTATTTATTTATTTATTTATTTATTTACATGTTTGGGACACTACAGAACTAGGGTTCCATACACCATCCACTATTTATGATTTATGTGTTTTGGTTTACTACAATTTACAAAATATTAAGATATATACAAAAAATACAATAATTAATACCACAAAAGATTGCGTACAAAAGTCGTTTAACATTTGTTTTAAAAGTTGTCAACGTTGCGGAGAATAATTAAATCCTATTATAATAATTATTACATGCGATTTGCATTCTGATCAGCGGGGTGTTGCGCCCTAAATTCGTTCTTTGAAATGGTCTGTTGAACAATTTATTAGTTATCTTATAGGCACATTAAAATTTTATAATGATAAAAGAAGTGAGTTTATCTGATGACTAACCAATTTTAAGATAAAACATAAATCGGACATTTGTCGTCGTTTGGCAAGAGGTAGTAGTTTAAGATGATGGGCAGCATCTTTAGATGAGCAGTTAGCTTTAAATATCATCACTTTATAGAGTTTATTTTAAATAGCTTGTATTTTATTAATGTATATGTTATTATGCGGACTCCATACAACCGAAGCAAATAAAAGTTTAGTATAAACAAAGAAAAACCAACCCGAGTCCGTCCCAGTATTAGGACCGGCACAGATATGGCAAAAAACAATGCACATCATTTACTACGCTTGAACTTATAAGAACCTTTCTCATCGCTTTTTAAATAGAGCAAGTAGATAAAGATAGGCACTGATCGTTTACTTTTCCTTTTGCTCACGAAAATGCGTCGAACATATGAAACCACAACAAAAATAAATATATCCATAAGAGGCAAATTATTTAATTGTCCTTAGTTAGTCATACTAAATAATAACAAAAAAAAAATGAGACCACCAATAAATGCAGACAATGGGTTGACAACCGGAACAGTATAAAAAATAATTATGAATTACAATACACTTAGTCTAATATCCGGCTATATAGATGGACTCTCGTTCTTTTTTCTGATAAAAACTGTTTTTTTAACAATTATAATAAATAAATTTCCGGGTGGTTCGCAAACCATATCCTTGGCTAATATACTGTAAATAAAAAAAGGACATTAATACCGTCACTTTATAGTATGTAGCTAATGCCACAACAGGGTTGGTTACCTTTTCTTGGGCCTAATACCTGCCAGCCAGGTATAAACAGCTTACTTAAGGGTATGTATTTACCGTCATTTTTTTTTAATCAAACACGTAAATGCAGATTTTTTGTTACGAATCCAATGGTGTAGGGTAGGCTTTTAAAAGCCTGGGCTAAGTTAGCGTTTTAAGGCTCCAAATTTTTTATAAAAATAGCATAATAGTGCATTTTTCAAAAATAAATAATTTGTAACCGTTTCTCAGCATGGTCAAATTCCTATCTAATTAAAGAATAAATAGAAATACAAACTGGCTGGTTTCTACCTATTTATTTTTAAAACCGTCCTCAAACAAAAAAATCAAGGAATTAAATTTGTTCTAAACTAAAAAAGGATTTAGAAAATAAATTTTATTTTTAAAAGATGCAGTGGCGTACCATTTTTTTCTGAGCAAAATAATTTCTTTAATACCCTTATATGGTCCCTTGAAACTTTAAATTGCGCTAACCCGAACTAAGTCCAGGATTTTAAAAGCCAACCCTGTTGTTGCATTATCTACATATTATATACTTTTATTTATACAAAAAAAGTGACGGTATTCATGTTATTTTGTTTTTAATTTTTAGTTACACCGTATTCGCCCCGGGGTATGGTTTACCAACCCCGGAAATTTATTTAATAATAACTTTTGTAATGGATGGTATTTATTTGGAGTATCGCCAAAATAATTAAAAGTACTAAAATCAAAAAATTAAACAGTAAAGATATAACAATCGATGTTTCGGTGGCAAATCTTACCGTTGTCAAGATAAATGGAATAAAAATAATAAATTAATAATAGTAAATTTTTATTTTTATTCCATTTATCTTGACAGCGGTGGCAGATTTGCCACCGAAACGTCGATTTTTAATTATCTTTTTACTTGTTTAATTTTTTATGGTTTTTTTAGTACTTTTAATTTTATTGTGGCGTGTACCCAAATAAATTCCATCCATAAAATGAATCCGCCGAACTATAGAACATATTTTCAATAACTTTTGGTAAAAAAATATCAGAAAAAAAGAATAAGGGGTCATTTATACAGCTGGATCTTGTACTAACTGCATTGCTAAGACCTGCCGATCCCCCGAAGAAATTGTGCCGTATGTAGGAATGGCAACGATATATCGATTATTTTTAAATATTAATATATCGAAAATTAAATATGGATATTCTTCATCGATATTTAACTTCTAAATCGACCTATCCTTGGAACCAATTTTCTTGTGGATGATAAGGCGTAGAAAGCGCATATTAACGTGAAAAGGAGACGCAATAACGAAAAATAACTAGCAAGGGGCGCCTTTTTCAAGGTGAGGACCTTTTTTTGCTCTTCAATTTTTTCGGCCAAGAGTTCTCATATTGTCTTCTTTCAAATCGAAAAATACAAAGGCGATAATTTTTTTCTCAAATATCGATATGCTCTTCGATATATCGGATAATCGATATTTATCGACATCGATATATCGATGTTTTTTTAAAATTTGTCATCCCTAGCCGTATGCAGGCAAATATTGTTAATTATACCCAATTTTGAATTTTTATATTGACTTAATGAAATTAAAAAAGAAAATAATTTTAAAAGTAAATTCTTTTTTGTATTTTTACATATGTTTTATGGCAGTATTGCAAAATTATTGTATTTCTTATGTATATAAAACTACAACTTTTTGTGTCACATTGGACAATGTACTTTGCATTTTTTTATAAACATTTTTTTTCAGCGGAGATTTGCATTACCATCAACCATTTATAATTTGGCAGATTTCTGCACATTTTATCTATTTAAATAAATAATTTTGCCCAGAACAAAAACCAACAGCATCACTATTTACTTACCACTGTGTAATTTACTGTTCTTACCTAAAACAAAAAAACAATCATTATCTATTTGCATTTTATAGAGACCACTAACAAGAACATTTTTTTAAGTTTAATTATAAAGAAGTATAATTTTGGAATATGATATCCAAAAAACAGCTAGTTTAAATATATATATATATATATATATATATATATATATATATATATATATATATATATATATATATATATATATATATATATATATATAATATATGCTTTACGCCAGTGCGACCCCTACTTACAAAGTCAAATACCCAGTTCTGCTGGGAAGATATTCGCTTAGCTCTTTTCGCCTTCGATTCGGCTCATCAGTTGTGGAAGTTACAAGAAGAGAAATTGTTGAAATATATATATATATATATATATATATATATATTTAAATATTTAAAACTCAATTAAAATATTACCCAATTAAAATATTTTATCCAATATCATGATTTATGTCCATTATTAATCAGATTTTGAGAGTATATAAAGTATCCTATAAGTAACTAGTAAGCTAAAGTGTACTTTAGCTCACTCCTTACTTATAGAAAACTTTTATTTATCGCTCCCAACATTTCCAAAGCAAATTAAACCTTAACAACCTAATATATTTCAAGTTTATATTAACACTAAAGGCCTGGTCACACATGACCGCAACGAGCTCGTAGCCGTGCATTTTGCTGGTAAAATGTAGGTGAATTCGGCGCAAAAAGTTTTGTATTTAATAAAATTGAACTAATATGAATCCGTTTACCAGGCTTTAAAATACACCTGATTAAAAAATATACATTCACAAATAGGGTTACACAGTTTTAACACATAACCGCACCGTAGCATGACCGTGTTTTGTTTTAAAATGCACCATTGTAATCAAATGCCAAAGGCTTAGGCTGTGTTTCCACGGGCCACTTTTTGAAGTTGATATGGGCCACAAAAATTGGCCAGCTTGTAGTTCCGTTTCCAGCAATGCTAAAATTTTATTCCTTTACACGGGCGTTTTGACAACCACAATTAAAATTCTGTTGCCGTCAGTCGCCGAACCTATCCACCGACTACAAAACAAAATGCAGCTGCTGAACGAACTACTTTTTGTGGTCGGATCGACTACTATCAAACCACTTGTTGTGGCCCATATTAACTTTAAAAAGTGACCCGTGGAAACACGGCCTTAATACTACTGCACCGTACTCGACCACATACCACACACAAAAAATTAAAATGTAAAAATTAAAATGTATTCATCGGTTTTACATACATTTTTTTAACACTTATTAAATCACTTTTTTGTATTGTTTGTTTACAACAACTAGTCCTAACTTACTAACTCTTTATGTTTATACGTAATAAACTAAAATTAAAGATTACGCCCGGTAAACCCAAAACTTGGACAAGAAACATCGGCGCTATTCGATCCACGTATGATTTCATTGGCTGGGCATGCATCACCGTCAAAATTAAAAATTTAAACAAAACGCACGAAAACCGGTGATGCTACGGTGCGGGTCTTGTGGGGCATCACTGCGGTTATATGTGGCCAGACTTTTAACTATACTACACTAAGATGGATAAAAGGAAACAAAGTTAATTAAAAAACTATTTTTTATTTAGGCAAAGAGATATACATACATAAAACAATAGACTTAGCTTGACAAAAATGCTTTTTATTTTTTTTTAAAGCATGAAGAGTGCTTTTGAATTTTTCCGAATTAATTTTCTCTACTTTCCTCTATCACTGTTAAATCGGGCTTGGTGCTGTTATGTGTGGCCCGACCTTAAAAGTTATTTTTTATTTATCTTAAACAACGTTGTATTGCCGATTGTTTTTTAGAAATTCCTTTAGCACTAGTACTTGGCTTGTTGCTCTATTCGCCCTGTATTCGTTTAGCAATCACAATCTTGTTAGAGATGTAATCTTCTAAGTATCCTTTGCCACGATATACATATGACTCCAGCCGCAGTGGCGTATGAGAGTAGTAATATCGTCCCCAGCAATAACTAGTGGATGACCACAATGGCCACTAACCAGGTGACACAGAATGCTGTTACTCTCAATTTTTTATGTTTATTTTTAAAAAGACTCAAAAATTTTACAGGATCATTATAGCATTAATTAACATTTTTGTTCACTATCATGACCTCTCAATAACTTTCGGTTTAACCGTAAGTACCATAAACTTTCTTGTTTTAGATACAAATACCAACTTTTTTTCTTTAATGTTTTCTGTCAGAAAAAAAATGGGACGAGTTACTGGTCCTAGAAATTTGCGTCTATCTTTCTCTTGTTTAACGCAAGTTCTATGTCTTTGTTATTGATCATGGCAGGTAATCGTAGAGGGTGCAATCATCGCTTTTTCATGGTTGCCAAGTTGTTTACAATTTTGGCATGTAAACTGTAATGTCTTTATTTGGCTAAGACCTGATTGTACTATAAACCAAGAATCGAATATTTTTAACTTGACAACGCTGTCGCAGGTAGTCACGCCGAAATGTTATTTGATATTTTTAAATGGCAGATTTGTTTACATTTTTGTGTGATTTTTGTGTACTTCTGTGGTTTTTACCTTAACTGAACTTTAAATATTTATTTTTATTAGTGATCACAGTGTATATATTAAATTTGTGCTTTTTAACAGACGATTTAAGGTAATATTAAGATGGTTGTTTGTAAGAAAAATATTTTTGAAAACCAAATAAATAACATTTTTAATTAGATGAGTGTAATTATTGAACTACACCTGAATATTTTAAGTTAATAGCAAACAAAAACAAGAACTTAATTTTAAGTTCAAATGGCATACATCTGTTTAATTTGAATTTGGCGGGCAAAACCATAAAATTCGAATCACGCGCCAATCTGCGTCTGCCTGCCTTGAAAGACAGTGAAGAGAGGCACAGCAGTTTTTTTTCTCGGATAATTTATTTACATTGAGTTGCTCGTCACTTTCCTGTCTCTGTTTCTCTATAAAATTTTCTTACTAATAATATTTCTTGCAGGGTGTTTCTTTTCAAGATGGCGACCGGAAAAGATTTTAAAAGAAAATCAAGTGCCGCTATTATTTCTATTTTGAATATATATGCTGTGAAAATAAAAACATAGCCTATTTTACTGTCACAGGTAGTACCATCTTATCTTTAATAAATCACTTAGAATTAGTTATTTAATTTTTTAATTTAATTCATTGGACAAAATTCAATATTTGACAAACATTTTTAAATGAAAACCCCGTATTTTATTTTATATTTCAATTCTACACTAAAATCTCTTCCCTATAGTTAATAACATATCATAACATATTTTAAATTTTTAAGATGGCTGCCATAGATTGTTTATTTAGGAATTCCGTTATTCGGATGTCGTCAACAAAGATATATGGCCGCCATCTTGAAAATAAACAATATATTGTAATATGTCATTAGACACGAGTTTAAGTGTAGAACTAAAAATAAAATAAAATAGGGGTACCTATTTTCATTTAAAATGTTTGTCAAATTTTAGATTTTCTGTCATTAATTACAATAAAATTACTAAATCTAAGTAATTTTATAAAGAAAATGAAATATGTCACTACCTTTGAAAGTAAAATAAGTAATTCTTTTTTTCTTGACAACCTACTTAGCAAAAAATATATTTTAAGCAGAAATAATGACAAGTTACTTCATTTTTTTTTAATTTTCTTTGGTCGTTATTTTAAAAGAAAAATAACACTAAAAATATAATTTTGTACAAAATACAAATATAGAAAAAAAATTAGGTACTTGTGTGTAAAATAAGAAAGTTTATGGTACTTCTGGTGAAACCGAAAGTGATTTTGAGGTCATAATAATAACAAAAATGTTAATTAACGCTATAATAATACTGTAAAATTTTTAGAGTATTTTTACAGTTTAAGTCACCCTTAAAAACTACAAAAAATTGGGAAGTAACAACAACCTGAGTCACCCGGTATAAGATTTCATCGAGTAGTTGCAAATAATGAGAAACCATTTTTGTAATTTTCAAAATTTTATTTATTTTCGCGCATTGCCTAATGCATTTGCCTTTTTAAAGTTAACAAAAATCTTTTGAGTTACGTTATTCCGCCTTAATGATACATATTTTCTAAATAGTTCAAGAACTTTTACTTAAAATTATTTTTTTATATTGTAAGGCTTCTCGATATGTTCTTCTTGGTCTCAGGTATAGAAACATATAAGAGTCTCGTTATCAAGCTCTAATTTCATGGTGATACTGGTAGTAATATACAGGGTAGAAGAAAAAGTACATATTTTTTATTTAAGAACCCTGTACATTATTTTACCATTAAAAAGATCTTTAAATGAGCTTTAAGAAAATACCACATTAAGTACATCTAACTTTATTAGTTTCGGAAATATGACCATCCAAATCAGGTATTTAGGTAATTTTTAAAGAACCGCCATTTTGTAATAGGTGAAGATTCTTGACTTCATATTCTAGGGTTATAAAGTACTCGTCAGGAGCTTTAAACGGATGTATCACTTGACCCGCCTTCTCATTTAAGAATTTTGGGGTGGTGGCCCTGGTGGTTAAGGGGATAAAGGGGCGCCGTCCAATTTCTTGTAAAAACGTTCCCCCTCAATAAATATCTTGACGTGTTTCGGCGATTTTCTCAAATCTGTCTCGTTTCGAAGATAACTTAAGTGGAAAGTTTTTAAATGAACACCCTGTATATTGATAAACCTCATATACCATGCAGAACTTTTTATTAGAAGTAACGTTTTTTCGTAAAATGAAGAATAAAAAGTTTTCCAAATGGTGCGAACTTTAGTAAACATGCTATATGTACTGGCCTTTATTTACTATATCTTTAATACTTAAGCGAGTTAGCTCATCGCAACGGAAGGCACCAGCGATTCCCAATATTAATGCATCCCATAAAAATCGAAAAAGATGAATATCTTATTCCAGAAACCAAAGTTAATTCATACCTTCGACATTAAGTGCTCGTTGTCAGGTGCTTTCGCCGAGAATTTTTCGATGTGTTACCTCTCCAGAATTTTAGCCTTTTTTGGTTAAAAATGTCGTGAATGGCTTTTTAAATAGGCGATTATTTTTCCATACCTGCCTATATCCACGTTCTTATAGACTTTAAGGGTTGTTTTAACCACGAAATATTTGGTCTCAATTGATGAGCGAGCCAATTTTTTCGCCAAAATTAAAAAGTAAGCCAAAACAACATGTTCATTTATAGTATTAACCCCTCGCTGTTGTCTCCATGCTGCAAAATCTTTTTTTTGTACGAATATTTTAACTTCTCTGGAATTAATATATTAAATATTTAAATTAATTTTTGCACGAATTTCACATTTTTTTAATTTGGTAGGTATTTGTGTGTTTATATACAAATGTCATTTGCTAAACAAACCCGTGGTTACAAACAAATTATATAACAACCACAACTTGCTTTACAGAAATTTACAAAATTTCGTTTCTGCTGCTGACAAGGACAAATTTAATAGATGACGTTTTCAAATTATTTTTGGCTTTAATTAAAAACCATTTTTATAAAAGTACTGAATAATATTTAGTATTTGTTGCGTTAGGTATTAAATATAGGTTACTTAGGAAAATTATATTTAAACTTAAACCTTGCGTGAGGTATATGTATGTGATATAACTCACTTATCCAATAAATAACTATTAAACATGTTAGGCAAGTAATTACTTTAACACACTTAAACAAATCCAGATTTGATATGATATGTAAAGATTTTTTTAATCAAGACAAAAACCTGTATTAACTAATGAACAAAGATTTTAAGCTTAATAATAAAGTTTTACTACAGGAGAGCTACGCAGTGAAAACTAAGAAGTAAGATATAACATAATGCCTGTTATTTTGAAGCAACTTAAGTTAAGGATGTCAGTTTGTCACCTCGGTTATAAATTTATTAAAGCTAAGTTAAGTTTAATTAAGACAACTTGCAGTATTATATTTAAAGTATAAGTAAGATTTAAACTTTAACTTTAGAGTAAAGTGCAAGCAAAAACATGTTGAACTTATAAGTTATATCTTGTAATAAAAGCAAAATGCAGATTGCAAACGTAAGTTTGTAGATATTTAAATAAAATATTTTTATAGGGTTTTTGGTTTAACCATGTAAATCCCTATAAATTTATCCCAAAAATCTATTAAAATGTGATCATTGACAGAAAAGAATATCTGTATGTACTTACATATGTATGTATACCGGGTGGTGCGTCGCCCAGCGGAACATAGAAAATTTCGTGTAAATTTTAGGGGGTTAATTATGGGCTCGCCTGTATATTTTACAGAAAATATGTAAGATAACTTTTTCAAAAAATCAACTTGACAAACCCTCGTGCCAAGTTTACAAATTGTCTAATAAGCGAATCTTTAATTATTTAATTAAATTTAATTGCCAAATTAACAAATTTTTAGTTCAGGGAAAACCTGTTTGTCATAGTGGTCTTTTCAAAAAGTTATCTTACATTTTTTCTGTAAAATCTACAATAAGCCAATAATTAACCTCCCTAAAATTTATATTGAATTTTTTATGTTCCGTCTGTTAGTTTTTTACATACATTCAATAATGTAGCATTTTTGTAGGATTAACATGGCAACACTTTTTTATATCTTATATTGGGTAATTAAAAAAGCGTATATAGTATAAGCGTAGCTTTTTCGCCCCTATTCCCCTAGTTGAAGACTTCAAAATGTTTGCCAGGAATTAATTATGGTCGATTTTCTTAAAAGGATTTTTTACTAACGTCATATGACTTATAAACAAGATATGCTACCTATTTACCTTTAATAAAATATTTTTTATGTATACAGAGTGTTTCTATAAGGTCTGTACAAACTTTACCCCTTAGGTAGTTTTCTGCTTTCTGGAGTTTTTACGTATATCTTGTAATAAAAGCAAAATGCAGATTGCAAACGTAAGTTTGTAGATATTTAAATAAAATATTTTAATAGGGTTTTTGGTTTAACCGTGTAAATCCCTATAAATTTATCCCAAAAATCTATTAAAATGTGATCATTGACAGAAAAGAATATCTGTATGTACTTACATATGTATGTATACCGGGTGGTGCGTCGCCCAGCGGAACATAGAAAATTTCGTGTAAATTTTAGGGGTTAATTATGGGCTCGCCTGTATATTTTACAGAAAATATGTAAGATAACTTTTCCAAAAATCAACTTGACAAACCCTCGTGCCAAGTTTAAAAATTGTCTAATAAGCGAATCTTTAATTATTCAATTAAATTTAATTGCCAAATTAACAAATTTTTAGTTCAGGGAAAACCTGTTTGTCATAGTGGTCTTTTCAAAAAGTTATCTTACATTTTTCTGTAAAATCTACAATAAGCCAATAATTAACCTCCCTAAAATTTATATTGGATTTTTTATGTTCCGTCTGTTAGTTTTTTACATACATTCAATAATGTAGCATTTTTGTAGGATTAACATGGCAACACTTTTTTATATCTTATATTGGGTAATTAAAAAAGCGTATATAGTATAAGCGTAGCTTTTTCGCCCCTATTCCCTAGTTGAAGACTTCAAAATGTTTGCCAGGAATTAATTATGGTCGATTTTCTTAAAAGGATTTTTTTACTAACGTCATATGACTTATAAACAAGATATGCTACCTATTTACCTTTAATAAAATATTTTTTATGTATACAGAGTGTTTCTATAAGGTCTGTACAAACTTTACCCCTTAGTTAGTTTTCTGCTTTCTGGAGTTTTTAATTCTAAGAGCGTAAGAAACTTATTGTTTTAAATGATTTTTTTGTTGTATTTAATTGGTATTTTTTTTTAATAGACATAATTATCTGTTGACTTGGGAGGGTAAAACATTTGCTTTATTATTATTTTTTAATTTAGTTTTTACGTTTAATACTCAAGCATAAACGTGTCGTTAATATAAAAACCATTTAGTAACAAAATAAAACCCATAATCTTATCTTTAATAAAGACTACTTAGGAAAAATAGGTACATAATTTTTTTAAAAATTTTTTATCAAACAATAAAGTCTTAAAAAGGCCATTAACCTATGTTTTTAGCATTTTATATGCTCTATCTAAATGTTTTTATTGCTACATTACGTGTACTATTAGGGCTTTTATTTGTCAAATATAAAGTAGCCATCCGTATTTTGATCGCGAATAACTTTAAATAAAGTTATTAAGATGTTTTGCGGGCAGATTAGAATTTTTTATCATATCTTCGTCATTTTGTTGTTACTTTTTCTTGGCATAAAAATTAGGTCACTGATTTTGATTGACATAATTAAACAATTATACAAGCTATGATTTATTTTTAAAAATATTAGAATTACTGATATCCTAAAGAATAATAAGTATTATTTGACAATGATTTGCTAGATAAAAGGTACAAAAAATACGTCAAAAAGCTGTACTTTATTTACAAAACAAAATTTGCAGAAAGGATAAATAACGTTTTCAAAATTTTTTAAAATAATAAAAACCTGTAGCTTTTTTAATAATTAATTGTGTCATAATACTATTAATCACGGTTCAGAAAGTTTTTGGAGGTCAATAAATCTGGTATTTTTTTCAAATAATCATAGCTTATGGTACATTTTTTTAAGGAAAGTGACAAAGATTTAAAAATGTAAAATGGCAAAGTGATCTTATGTCAGAAAATCGAATATAAAAATTAGAAATAAATTAAAAATTTGCTAGTATATTGGCAAACTATATTTTTAAAAACAGGTATTAAAAACATAAATACATAAAAGTATTTTATTATTAAATATAGTTATGAAGATACGTATCATCAGGAATATTACGTGAATCTTAACGGTAAAGTTATCTCGCACCGTCATGCTAAGACTAGTAAAAGTATTTTTGATATTACTACTTATTAAATAATAAGACAATTAAAGTTTTGGTTCGAATCGCATCCAATGTAGATTTTCTTTAACTAAATATTAGAAATCTTTGATCAAATATTTTGAATTTAAATTCGAATACTTGCGTAGTCAAGAAGGTATGCTTGCCAATGAATTGTTTTTAAGATTTCTTGCAAAAACTTGGGAGTTTTTTCTAAATATTTTTTATTGTTGACATAACATGCCTGGTATTTTGTTTAAAACAATCAAACTTGTTACCGTACCATGTGTATTACATAATTTACCACACAAACTAGTATTTTTCTTTATTTGGTGAAAAATCATTAATAAAAATATGGAAAGAAGTGTAAATTTATTACTTTAGACCTCTTGTTGATAGATATAAAGGAAATAATACAATATTTTAAAACTAAAAACACAAAAAATAAACAATTAAAAAAAATCGACCTAAAAAGCAAGGAAAAACTAAATATAAGCTTAAAATACTAAATAATAAAAGTTTAAAAATAAATTAACGAAATAAAAAAGAAAAACATCGCTTAGATCGTATTAGCTTCCTTTGAGGGAAACACAAAATAACTACGTCACTTTTTGTGTCCTCTGTGTGATTTAAGATAATATAAAATAACAATTTAAAAATTGTAATATTGAACGCACTTTATCTACTAGTGACGTCATTCCCACTGATTGGTATTTTAGGATTTAGGTTAAGCTTTGTATTTTATAAATTTATTAAAAAAATAATAACCTTGAATTTTAATTTTAAAATAAACACGTTTTTATATTCCATAAATTGGATTTTATATAATTAATATAAAATACCTAACACCTATTTAAATGTTGTCATCATGCTTAGGCCCATTTGTCTTTTAGTATCCTACAACAGACATTATCGCAAACACCAACAGAAACGTTGCGAATTGCACTTTACTAGCGCAATATTTTTAATACAAAAATAGCTAGAAGCCGACAACTTTTAAACGTCATAAAAATTTTAAGAGACACAAATTGCGTTTTATTTTATTTTGTTTGTTTTTCTGTACAGTTATTATTTTAGACTTTATGCAAGGTAAAACGTCTATGTTAAGAGTCTAGTCTAATTTATTTAAAAAAAAAATAGTAAAATTTAAAAATATTGTTATTTTGTATCCCATAAAGATCTTGTTGATAATTGGATTAATTTTTTACAGTTCATAAAAATATATTTTTTTATGCTATTATACAGGGTTGTGCGATTTCGACTATTTTAACAGAAAACTCGTATTTCCTGACCAGATGAAAAAAATTGACATAGGTATCTTGGGCTCGATTTACAGAAATTAGATGAATGGTGAAAACCGCATCCCGAAATCTCTATTGGTATCCGAGATATGGGGCGTTTTTATTTATTGGTCATTTTGAAAAAAATCGTAAGTCCGTTATTTTTGAAAACTTCCCAAAACGGTGTAAACATTGGACTACTCAGATTTTTAAAATCATTTTTGGTTTCGTTAAAAATATATAAAGCTTAGTTTTTTAAATATAAATTATAGTTGGATATGATCTCAAAAAATTGCTTATTTTTTGTTCTTTCCAACGATATTTTTAATTTTTGTCATAGTAGGCCATGGAAAAAATCAGCATTTATCAAAGTCAGGTAAATAGCATACAGTTGTTTAATTTTTGCTAAAGTAGGCCATGCAAACATGTCAAATATCAAACACGGACTAAAAAATAATGCAATTAAATTACAAACTTTATATTTATGAACATATAATAAAAAAATTGGCTAAAAATTAAATGAGTTTAAATGAAAACCAGAACCTATGGAAAAATTTAATTCAAAGTAGATGTTCAAAGTTGGCTTCTTCTTCCCTAACACATAATAAACACCTTTTTTCCACTGCATTACAAGCATTTATTAGTTCAGCAGGTCCAATTGCACCAAAAGCTTGCCTAGCCGCTACTTGCAACTCTTCCCGTGTTTTGATAGTTCTTCCTTTAAAAACTATATTCTTTAATATTTCCCATAAAAAAGTCTAACGGTGTTAAGTCGTAGGTCCTAGCAGGCCATAGTATAGATCTTCTAGAACCAATCCATTTATTTTGAAATTGTTGATTCAAAAAATCAGTTGTAATTTGTGCGTTCTGCGTAGGGCAACTATCTTGCTAATATTGGATATTTCAAGCCTGTACCAATGGCAGCATTCCAGAAATGGTGCAACATATGTTTGTAAAATCTTTACATAATCATGTGCCGGTAAACTTTCAAAAAAAAAAAAAAAAATGGGGACTCATAAATCGACCACCAAAAATCTCAACCCAAATATTGAAACCTTGCCGTCCTTGTCTGTTTATAAGAACTATAACATGTGGGTTTTCTGTAGCCCAATAATATAAATTATACCTTATATATTCCTAAAGTATCTATTTGGCCTTTATCTGTCCAGATAACGTTCAAATGGAAGTTATTGTTCAATCTGCACTGATTCACATACCACTTCCAAACTGTAACCCTTTTTGAAAATCCCCATTCTGAAAATAATGAACTTTTCTTACTCTCTGGGGTTTAAATTTATGCTTTTAAGGGTTTTTAAAACTTTAGTTTTCTCAACACCTGTTACCTCAGCTACCGATAGATAAGACGTGTGAGGATGGTCTAAAACCTCACCTAATATATTTAGTTCCTGAGTTACACATAATCAACTGCATACGTTCTTGGCCTTGGCTTCTTGAAACATCCGTAATTTGTTAAATTTGATTACAGAAGTTAAAAAGTATTTTATCTGAATAACAACGTTCAGGAAATCCATTCAAATATAATTCACTTGAGGCCTCGGAATTTCGAACATAAGTATGAATAATAACATGTTATTGGAAAGAGCAAAAAATAAGCCATTTTTTGAAATTATTACCAACTATGATTGATATTTAAAAAACTAAGCTTTATATATTTTCGAGAAACTAAAAATAATTTTAAAAAATCTGAGTAGTCCAATGGATTTCACTCAAAGAAGTGCCTTAAGAATGTTTACACCGTTTTGGGAAGTTTTCAAAAATGACGGACTTTTTAAAAATGGCCAAAAAATGAAAAACGCCCCATATTTCGGATACCAATAAAGATTATGGGATGTGGTTTCACCATTCATCTAATTTCGAAAACTGAACCCAAGAGACCTATGTCAATAATTTTCTATTTGGTCAGGAAATAGAAGTATCCTGTATACAGTCAAAATCGCACCACCTTGTACATATGGTCATTAGCAGTAAAAATTAGCATCCTTTTTATAAAAGAAGAAAGAGTTTTTATTATATTAAAATTTATACGACTATTTTTATAAAACAGTTATCACAATAGGTGGCCTTACCTTAAATAAAGTTTCAAATAAAATCACTTTTTGTTGATTTATACATTTTCGAAGCTTCGTCGAACCAATCTACCGAATATATGCAAACGTTAGTTCTTATCTCGTTCCTATTTTATACTTTAAACTGGATTTCAAATTGCTCACGGCATAAATCTTACAAAAATTACGGATTAAGTTAAATTGCACGGAAAATTCTTTCGTTTCTTTTGGATTTTCCGAGCTGAAAGAGAAAAGAAAAACGTTTTACTAAAATATTCATTTTAATAATATTTGGCGGCATACCCTGATATTGTGGCAGATTGTAGCTGAATTTTCATTTAAGCTTAATACATGTTCTTTCAATTTGTACCAATTTTTTTCTAGGTTTATTTCTTACCTTTATTTCTTTAAATTGTGCTTGTGTTATGCAAGAAATGTACAAATAGTTTTTATATACATTTATTTTGCCTAAAATTACAAAAATTTACGAGAAATACCTAATCTGATTTTTTATTATGCATTTTATTAAATCTTAACAAGCCAAGTTCAAGCAAAGGAACTGGTTGCAGTGCCGAGTGTAATATTACACGAACCACTTGGTGCTACTTTTTACCCCTCCCTAACTTAAAAGCTATTTAACGTAAACACGCGAAACTAGGTGTGTTTACATCCAGAAGCAAATTTTATAAAGCTAGCTAAAACGGTTATAAAGAAATGGTCCAAAGATCGTCAATTTTGCACTAACCGACTAATTGACTAACATATAAATAAACAACCTACTCACTTTCAAATGACATAGAAAGATACAATATAGAATTTAGCTCGGTAATTACATGTCAGTCTGGAAAAAAAAATCTGACAATAAAAAGTTAAAAATAAGGGGTTTTAGGGGTACACATGCCTTTTTTAATATAGCGTTTAAAGTAGATGTTTAAGACTATTTCAAGAAAATATATTCTTTAGGTGAAACGCAAAGAAAAAATATTAAATCTAAATACCAGTTCTGTACAAAATCCAAATATGTATGAGGTCTTGATGTAAGTTAGATTTGACTTTGCTATTTTTATCAGAATTTTAAAAAATATATTTTTTAAGTTAAATAACTTTATTAAATGACTGATGTTATAAAAACTGGCCAAGTCAAACCTAACCTACTTTAAAATCTCATACTTATTTGGATTTTGTACAGAACTTGGCACTTATTTAGATCTTCATTCTTTTGCGGCTAAGCCCACAGCCAAGCATAACTTTAGGATTGGACTTGGCTGAACTTTTTACAATAATATTTTTGATAGGATTTAATTATACTTTATTTATTACCTAGCTGTTGTTAAAGAAATATACAGAGGTGTCCCAATTCTATTTATACACGAAATAACTTCGCTTCTGTACAAGACACAAAAATAAACTTTAATTTAAAAATGTTTATTCGTATACACTCTTTTACTGACAGTACTAGTTAATAAACAATGTGTCTCAGAAACATAATTTTCATTGTCAAGTAAGTTTTTTTTTAATGCAACGTATATTTTAATAAATTCTAGTTCTGTACTAAATTCTACACTTAAAATGTATGATACTCTGTACGTCAATTATGGCTTGTTTTTATATATCAGCAGTATGCTGATCTACTTATTAACAATTAAAAGTGGAGAAATAAAGCATACTCTGTTGACTATAAATTAAGAAAAACACTTGAACAAGAAATGTATTTTATTGATTTAAAACTACAGTGACCGGAGTTACTTACTAGGTATTCATTATCAATTTAAATTGTCCAAAGTATAAAATTTTGGTTCTAACTTTTTTAATAATTTTGTTACTGTCAGGTTGACAAAATAATATAATAGCATGGAATTCCATTGTAAGAAGTACTAATAGGTATGTCAGCAATTTAGTTTATTTCAGACACATATTTACCCAATTGCACTAATAAAACAGAAATCTGTCAATGATGGCTGGTCTTTAAGTTAAGTAAGTAAATATGTATCCAAAATAAACTAAATAGTTGACTTACCGATTAGGGATCACTTACAATGGAAGAAAACTAATTACATGCTGTTATATCTTTTGTTATTCTGAAAGTGACAGAATTAAATAAAAACAATAAAACCAAAATATGATCTTCTTTCTTCACATTTAATTGTTCATAAGTATATCAGCAATGACGTGGATATCTCTACTACCAGCAACAATTGGCGTATAGTGTGTTATACATTTTTTATGTGGATTTAAATACGAATTTGGAATTTGTTAAAATACAGGGTGTTTCATTTAAAAACCTTATTGACAATAAAAATTTTGTTTCTAAGACACCTGGGTGTATTAACTGGTTCTGTCAATAGAAAGAATGTATCCAAAAAACATTTTTATTTTAGGTTTGTTTTTGTACTTTGAACATGGGCGAAGTTATTTCGTGTATCATAGAGTTAAGACATCCTGTATACAAAAAATATTTTCTACATTTTTTGTGTGGTATGCATTAAGGTGGTTATTCAAAACTGGAAATATTTTTTAAATAACTTTACCGATTTTAGGTTTAAAATTTGGTTAAAATCACATTTTTGTTTATTTCTTCTTTATTATTTGTTCTATTGAAAAACTTATTTTTAAGTTATGTTTATAAGAGTTATTGTAATCTTTTTTCCTCAACACTTTTAGGACAATCTAATATACTCCGCCAATATTCGGATTACCCAGATGCTTATATGAAAGGACTTATCCTTATCCTTGGGGTTGCATATGGACTTACTATTAAAGTGAATAAAAATACAGACAACTTATGCACAAAATTATATACCAAATGTTACATTCTGCGAAACTTTTTGCTCACATTGATATTTTAAAACTGTACTATTACGCAGAGTTTTTTTCTGCTATAAACTACTGTATTATTTGGTGAGAAAATTCAGAAGGTGCCAAAGATCTCTTTTTTAAGTCCCAAAGAGACTCATGTAAAGAACTCTTAAAGCAAATACAGATTTTAACAATACCATCTATGTATACTTATGTTGTTTTGTGTTTTACATATTTAAAAACCCCACATTTAATTGTTAGGTTTCCGGACAGAAACTTAGCTTGCAAAATAAGGAATACATCTGATGTCTTATTATTACAACACATTCCCTATCTTACGGTCAATAGTTTCATAATTATGCCATCCCAACTATTTAACTATCTCCCTCGTGGACTTTTTAGTCTTAAATCTTAAGGTAAACTAATTTTACTTAGGCATAGTTTAACCATTTTTTTAAACCTACTGCGTAATTTAGTATTTACAGTTCTTTAACCTTAAGTACCTAGATCATATACCTATTAGAGGCCGCATGGCCACTATGGACGAACAAATGACATATAAGAAGAAGCTCCCAGACGTGTTTTTTGCGTATGTTTTGTGTTTACTCAATAAATAATAAATAATATTAATAAACTAAAAATGGAAAAATAAACATAAAAAAATAAATCCGCATTTAAAAGAATAAGTTAAGTTGACTAAAGGGTTAAAAATAATAAATAAATACAACTTTAATATAATTTAAGTTGGTAAAGAACATTATAAAGTGCATTTCTTTATTGCTAACCCCCAATTTTTATTTTTTAAATGGATTAATTTGAAAAATTATAACTTTAAAATATAATATTAATGCATAAGTTCTATATTTAGAAGTTAAACTAATGGATAAAAAATTTCAAGATGGCTGCTGGGTGCCATCTTGTGAAAAGAATTTAAAGGAAAGGAAGGTCTTATGGCACAACTTTTTATAGCTTTTTACAAGTACTTTACAACCCCAAAATATAAAGTCAGTATATTTACCTACTACAAAATCACGGTACTTTAAAAATTACACAAAACCCTGATTTGGATAGTTATATTTACGTGTGTGGTATTTCTTTCAAACTCTCTTAAAGATCTTTTAAATTGTGACACTGGTGATAATATAGAGAGCAGGACATTTTTTAAGCACCGTGTATATTGTATCACTATTAAGATCTTTAAAGAGCTTTACAAAAATACCGCATTAAGTACTTTATTCCTTTCGAAAATATGGCTTTTAAAACCGCCATTTTGTAGTAGGTGGCAGTATTGAATTTATAATCTAGGGTAATAAAGTACTTTTTGGGAGCTTTAAAATAATATGCCGTAAAATACCATTTCCATTAATTTTTTTCAAGATGTTGCCTAGCAGCCATCTAAAATTTTATTTGTCAATTTCTTTAAAATATAATATTTAAACATATTTTTTATTTCAAAGTTTTAATCATCTAAATTAATCAGTTTTAAAAATAAAAAGAGGGTTGGGGACATTGTATGTGCACACTACATATTAATATTCAAAGAAACAAAAGATTTTTATACTTTAATAACCTATGTTAGTAACCAAGTGAATTTTTATTTTTTACTTTAATTTATTTATTATTTTATAATCTTTTTAACATTTTTTAGTTTTTTAATGTCAATTTATTTTTTTATGTTAATATTTTATGTCTTGCAAAACATAAATGGCAATCGCTTTTAAATTTACGACTAAATAAATAATAAAGTTACCTCATGAATGAAGAAGGCTTTAAGTGTCAAACAAATTAATGAAGGTAAAAGCTAAACATTTTTCCTTTAAGCCCCAAAAGCGAAATAAACATACACAAATAAGTGGTCAAAATATAGGGGTTTAATTAAATCCCATAATCGGGTATTGGACATTAACCTAATATACAGGGTGTCTTACGGTCGATGGTACCTTAGACGGTTACGAAAAACGGGACATTGAATTTTTTTGAAAATTTGGCAACCTCGGTAATGGTTTGTGTTCTAACGATCTAAAATATTTTTAACGATGCAGCGTTGCCTCTTATACCAAAAACTGGCATCAAATTTGATACTTTAAATGGAACATCCTGTATATTTTGATATTTTTGATCCGCCACTACTTTCTGAATATTCTTTTCTTATATTATTCTATACCTATCTCTAACGGTTTTTGGGTAAATATTTATTTTCATATTTTTTGTTCAAAACTTGTTTCTTAATAAAAGCTTTTAGTACTCTATCTGCATTCGTAGGCACTTGAAATTTAGGGTGTAGCATCTCAATGTCCTCAATATTGATTTTGTATAGAGAAATTTGTTTTGAATTATAGAGGGTCGCTTAAAAATCGTTATTTTACCCCTGGATATAAAAGTGGTAAAAAGTTTTTTTTTAATGAAACACTCTATATATTATCAAAGACTCTGAAGTCTTTTCAAATGATATTTCATGTTCCTATACCTAAAGTAAGTTTTTAAATATTAAAATTTACCATAATAAGTATTTATTAAAGATAGTTATGAAATATCATAACCAAAAATAACCACATGATTATTTGACAGTGTGTCATGACATTTCATGGCTATCTCTGATAAATACTCATTATGGTAAAATTTTAATATTTAAATAAACTTGCTTTTATCTCCGGAACCATAGCATTTAGGTATAGAAACATGATATATCATTTAAAAATGCTCATTATGGTCCTTTAGATTATTTGATAATATACAGGGTGTTCCATAAAAAAATAGACTTTTTACCATTTTTATATCTAGAGGTAAAATTACGAATTTAAGCGACCCTGTATAATTCAAAACAAATTTCTTCATACGAAATCAATGTAGAGGACAATGAGATGCAACAACCTAAATTTCAAGTGCCTACGAATGCAAATAGAGTAATAAAAGCTTTTTATTTACAGAGACATGTTTGAAAAAAATGTAAAAAATTATTTACTCTAAAACAGTTGGGGATAGGTATAGGAAATTATTGGGCAAAAATATTTAAAAAGTAAATACAATTACCAAAATTCCAAAAAATGGGTGTTCCATTTGAAATTTCAAAGTTGATGTCTAAAAAATTTTTATAAGCGGCAACGCTGCATCGTTAAACATATTTTAGATCGTTAGATCACAAGCCATTACCTATGTTGCCAAATTTTTTAAAAATCCAATGTTTCGATTATCGTAAACGTCTAAGGTAGCATCGACCGTGAAACACCCTGTATAGAGTGTTTTTAGATGATGCGAAGAAAATGCTACCACAAATTACTAATGCATAAATATGAAGTTTAACCCAGCATACCTTAGTCCAGGGCTCCCCAAATTGTGCGTCGCGACGCCTGGGGCGTCGCATTGACCTTTCAGGGGCGTTTCGAGTAGATAAGACAAAGTGGAGCCAGAGTATTAAAGAAAAAAATCGATAGAAATGAGATATTTTTACCAAATAATAAAAAAATAAATATTTATAATGGCTGTCCCAATCCTAATGGTACAGCGAAAAGGGCGTAAAGTAAGGTATAACCAAAGTTTTTACCTAAAGACCTTTTTTTTCTCTTTAATTTTTAAAAGGAAATTTTTATTTAAGGTAAGAATCTTATTTTAATTGTCCAGAAATTTCAGTTGGAAGTAAGGGCGTTGAGACACTATTTCAAATTTTCAAGGGCGTCACACTACCGATACTGCCTTAATCTAAAAGTGAATGATGTCTGTGATACGGGATTCAATCTGGTTTTAGCTTTTTATAATGAATTTTGGTAATTAAGGTTGTATTTTTACCAAAATTAGCTGGAGCAGATTTTGGGGGCAGAAAAATTAAATCTATTTTTAATTAAGTTGTAAAATGTATAAGCCTGCGGTTTTTGCACGCATTTAATACCAAATAACTTTTATTAGATTACTATTTTTGTTAGACCATTTTTTTACTTTAGAAAGGTGTACGTGGTAAAGGTAAGCCGTTTTTGTAATATCTGGATTTAAAACATTTATTTCCTATATGGCCAGGTCTAAGCTATGCAGGGTGTTAAAGTTTTAAAAATTTCGTTTTTGTTTGTTTCTTAAAAATTAAGCCATTGGATATATAGATATTATTTTTTAACTTTACTTTTAAGGATTAGCATCTTATTTTAAAACGCCCTGTATAGCTTAAAAACGGCTACTTAAATCAAATTTTATGCTTTTAAAGTTTTTGTTTAAACGTTAAACAATAAAAGATTTTATTTAAAAGTTTAATACGGAGTGCTACCAAAAAGGTATTTTATTTTAATGCCCGCAAGATACTGCGGATGAGCCCTTGAAATTTAACAATAAAACTAAAAGCAGATTTTAATTTGTAACACTCCAAAGCTCACTTGAGCCGAATATTGTGACATCATTTTTATTATTAACAAAATTATTTATAAGAAACTAAAACCAGGTGGAACTTTTGACACCCGAATCATTCACTTTGGGACTAAGCTAAGTTGAGTTAGATCGTCGTATCTTAGCCGGGTAAATTTTTGGTAGCATTTTTGTTTTCACCTTTTAGAGAGACACCCTGTATATTGAATGGGTTTCTTTAAGATTTAATATAGGTTTTAAGTTTTTGTTATTTAAATATTTAAGTTTGTTATTTCTGTAATAAAAAAACTGTAAAATATTAAAAGTTTTGCTTTTTATCTTATTTATAAAATTTTAAATGTATTTAACACAAAAAAACAAAGAATTAATATAAAGCAAATATATTAAAAATTTAAAATATTTATTAAATATGCACACTTAATTAATTACAAGAAAAAACTTTTTAGTTTTGGACCATGCGACCAGTGTTTCCAAAGTGCGATCTTAAAATTCAAAAACTTTTGGTTAATTTGTCTTCTTGTACCACCTCTCCTGGGACACACTGTATATTGTATTAAAAACAACAGTTTATCGAAATACATAGTGATCATTTAAAATCAAACCAAAGGTAATTTTGGGCACAGTGGGGCAGGTCATTAACAAAAAAACTTTCGGTCACGTCAATTTTTCATTTTGGGGGAATAATTTTTTTGCTACTTTCATTATCTACACTACAATCACCTTGCAGAAATAATACCTCCCTTAAAATCCTAAATAGAAAGAGGGTACAAGTGATATTTATTTAAAAGGTATCTCGACTCTAATTACAATTACCGAGTTCGAACTATTTGTTAGCTTGCTTCGTTAATATGACAGCTTGTCAAATTTTTTATTTTTATTTTTTAGTGTATAATATTAAATTACCTTTAAAGGCAGGCTACGTTAAACTAAGATGGTATGAAAAGGGTTAAAAATCTTTAAAATTGGATATTAATTAATCTTTTTGACGAGAGGGTGATTCACTCCCAAAACTAAAGGGTGAATCACATCCTTTAATTAATATCCTATTTTAAAAATCATTTAACCTTTTTGGTTTAAAGTTTTTATACATTTAAAGAAATCAAAATTTTGAGAAGCTGTCAAATATTATACGGAAATAACAACAATTGTAACCAGGGTTAAAAGACCTGCAAAATAGGTATAATTTGACCCTTTGTCCATTTAATACTTTGAGGGTAAGTTTAGTTCTGTGGGTAAAAAGTATTTTCTAGCGTTTTTCCGTATATGACCTAGAGTGCCCTCTAGCTTTATTTTTTAATGCCCCCCTCCTGTATTTATGCACTCATTTATAAGCTAAACGTTTTGACGTTATCGGCAAAAAATAGTATTTTCTTGTGAAACAATAGGTTTTTAATGTATTTTTTTAATTTAAAACCAAAACCTAAAAATAAAATAAATACTTTAAGTTTTGGACCATGCAAAATTTTTTACAGTGACTTATTTTTTCCTTACATAAAAAAGGTTGCCAGTATATCGCCAACTTAGTAGACAGATTGTATATTTCTATGAAGTTGTTGTTGTTGAAGTTGCATAGCTTATGTTTAAGCTATTGTTTAAATATCAAATTTTCAACATACGCCGGTGAATGTCAACAGTTTTGGTGTATGTTAATTTTATTTTCAGGTAAAAGTAAAAATAACATTTTTATAGTTATAAAAAATGTTACGTTTAAAAATCGAAAACGCTAAAAAAAGCCCCTTGACGCGATGTACAGGGTTTCCGGATTTCGTTGTAATTAAAGGGTATCTTCGTTATTATTAAAGATAAAAACTTAGGGTTTTCGCAAAATGTTGCTACTTTTTAATAAAACAAAAGATTACACTACAAGATTTTTCATGGCCCTCTACGTTTCTGACATAGGGGGCAAATTTTTTATTATTATTTCTGAATCCTTCTTCTATTTCAATTGTCTTATAACTTACAACAAAAGTAAAAAATTGATATAAGTAGACATTTTTATTGGTTAGGTTTGATAATTTTTTAAAAATTTTAATTTTTCAAATATGAACTAAACATATTACTTTTTTAATGGAACACCCTGTATATTTTTTGTTTTCTAAATTAAAGAGAAGAAAAGCTTTTCAAAAATGTATATTACTTAAAAAGTGGCCAAGATCAGTATGTATCCCTACTATGCCAAATTCAATTTTAAAATAAAAATAATCGATTAACAGTCTATAATTATGAAATAGCTACTAAGTTTTGTACATTTTTAAAAAGCTCTTTTTCGCTATAATTTAATAAACTAAAAATATACAGGCTGTATTATTAAAAATATATATATTTGGTTCATATTTTAAAAAATAAATATTAAAAAAAAACTAACTACATCATTTGATTTTACGTAAAAAATATCTACTAATATCAGTTTTTACTTCTATTGTTAGTTACAAGACAACTAAAATAGAAGTTGTTTTATCAAAAAGTAGCAACACTTTGCAAAAACCGCAAGTCTCTATCTCTAACAAATATGTATAACCAAGGTACCCTGGCATTGCAAGGATATCCGGACACCTTGTACTACTCTTGGTTAATTCTACTGATCTGGATGGATTGCCAATGTTATTTCCTGCGCAAAATTAAAATTACTTTTTATGGGCAAAAAAATGTGTTTGTGCGCCTAAGTTCCCGTTCGGAGTACGATAGTTAGTAACTGGTGGGTAGGTATTAGTGGACTGAGAGCACGGTGTGCCGTTATTGTATTCTGCAATGGCGCATGTTCGTACAGCCCCGATTTGTTTACTTTGCAAGATCGTAAAAATTAAAAAAATGAGTCTTGCCACTGCGGATCTAAAAATGGGTTATCTATGGTTAATTTTAGTAAGATAAGGCTAGTTTTGGTTTCTGGACATTTTTATCAAAAAAAACACAAATATAAAAATAGTTGTTTTTCTGTAAATATTTTTATGCTCTACCAAACAATTATATAGATTTTTAAGCAAACAATTGTTTTTAGCACTAATTGGTACTTTATTTTAAATGCTTGATTGGTTTTATTTAATTAAAATTCTAAAGCATTTAGCCATAACAAAATAATTACCTTATTTTCTTTTTTACAAAGTTTAGAGATATCCATTTTAAAACGGAAAATAATTGTTTTAAATTGGCACTAAAAAACAAAACATATTTAAAATAACTTTGGAAAGAAAATAACAAAACTTTTGCTTTTTTTATTTATTATTTTTACGTAAAGCTTTTAAAGGTAAAGACAATTTGTGCACAAAAACGTGCACTATCAAACTTGTTTAAATTATCATGATGTATAACAATTTGTGTATGATAAAGAAACCCAAATTAAAGACGACCTACACTGTTGCCAATGTCAAGTTTTTTTCTAATTTACAAAAAACTCATGCTTATAGAAGCCTTAAATATAACTGCAAAAAACACAGATATATTTACGAACATATATCTGTGTTTTATATAATATATATATATAGTTAGCCATGTACAGTTTACTTATTTAAAAACTTTTAGCTCAAGTTATCTGCAATAAAAGACAGATTTTAGGAAATTGTCGAAACACGTCAAGATATTCATTGAGACATTTTTACAAAAAATTGTATAGCGCCCCTTTAACCCCTTAACCACCAGGGCTACCATCCCAAAACTCGTAAATGATAGTCGAGTAATAATTATTTTCTAATGCTCTTTTAAAGATCTTTTAAATGGTAATACGAGTAATAACATACAGGATAAGAAAAAATCTATATATATTTTTTTAATAAAGCACCCTGTATATTATATTACCAGAAACTGATCTTTAAAAGACCCTTAAAAATACCACATGAAGTATATCTAACTTTATTAGTTTTGGAAATATGGCCCTCCCAATTAGGTATTTGGGTAATTTTTAAAGTACCGTTATTTTGTAGTGGATTAAGATATGTACTTTATATTCTGGGGCTATTAAGAACTCCCGAACTCCCCATTTAAAAATTTTGGGGTGGTGGCTCTGGTGGATAAGGGGTCGAAGGGGCACCGTCCAATTTTTTGTAAAAAACGTTTTCCTTCAATATTTTGATGTGTATCGGCGATTTTTTAAATCTGCCTCTTTTGCTGTTGCCTTTGGACGTAGGTGTTTAAAAACAATTTAAACATTTTTTAAAATAAGATTGCTGTGGGGCGTTGCTAGGCAAAAGAAAACGTTTAAAAAATTGTTGATAGAAATTGTCATAACAAGTTTCTCACAAGCAGTCCTAAAATTATTTTAGTCATTTTTCGCTGTATAACTTAAGTATAGTTGTTGTTTAATAATAATATTTAATAAAAGTATGTTTTGAAAAAGAAGAAGAATTAAAATAAAGAATGTTCACGTCAAAATTAAAAAAATATACAAAGGTAAAATACATTCCATTTGCTATTATTACTACCACCAAAAAAATTAAAGTGGAAGAATTTGACAAGCGCAAATAAGTCAATCCGCCTCGTACAATAAGTTAAACAATAAACACCCTGTATGTAGGTTTGATAAAGTTTTTTTTAATATCCTTAAAATATTAAAAATGTGACATTGGCTGTTTTTGAAAAAACCCTTCAATTTGTTTTAAAATGCCTCTTTACATAAAGTTAGAGAAAAAAATAAAAACTGTTTTGCAAAATTTCTTTTTTTTTTTCAGATAACTCCGAAACAGCTGTAAATTTTTAAATTTTTATAACGGAAAATTGTTTAGCATAAAACCTTGTATCTTTTACTTTTTCGATATCCTAATTGTTACCCTCTAATTACTAATGCCCTGTTTTTGAATTTATAGCACTTTATATAAAAAATTAAAAATATTTAATGATTAGATGTCAAAAAATAACAAATGAAGTGTTATTGTCGGCGCAATATAATTTTTTATTCAAATAAGTAAATATAATTCGGGTGTCAATGCGATTTAAAATTGGAAAGTGTTGGTAGGGTCCGGCTAAACCATAAGCAATAGAAAACGAATTTAAGAAAAAATACCAAATTTATATAATATATCTCTATAAAAAATTGTATTTTGATATTTTAAACAATAAAAAAGTTACATAAGTAAGCCACTGGCTGGAAACCCTGACATTTAGGGGAAACTACTACACCGATTTTAAAAAATTAAGACTATAAAACAGAGTATTTAAAACCTTTTAAAATGAGGTTACCACTTGACTTTTCCAATTAAAAATTTTGACGTGTGCGTTGGTAGGGGAAGAAGATAGCCCTGAACAAATAAATTTTTATATAAAAATGTGTCATTCTGAACATTAAAATTTAAATTGTTTTAGGATTTTTATAACTAAACAAACAACAAAATGGCTTTTTTTATTTAAAATATATTATATGTAAAAAACTTTGTAAAGCATTAAAAAATTGCAATTTGAAGACTTTATTATAATTTAAGGGCATATTTACAAATTTCATATTTTTTAGCTCATAGGTATTTGTTTTAGCATTTTTGTCATTGATGGCTGAAGTATTAATTTTTAACAATTTAATTATTGACGTCAAACTTGTTAGCAGCTTTAAAACAAAAACATTAGAAAAATATTTTAAGTATTTCACTTTAAAGTAAATAAGAAATTTTATCGATTGCTTTTAAATGCATGGCGCCCTTATTAAATGGCTAAATGAGATAAGAACCTTTAAAAAATGTATTACAAAAATTTACTTGCCATACTAAAATTACCAAAAGACGTCATATCTTCAATCGTATTTTTTAAGTTATAAGTAACAACATTATTAGTTTTTTTTTAGACTTTATTTCTACACTATATTAGTTTACATATACCAACTAAACAACACAAAGAACACAATAAAAAGTTTGTTTTAAAAGTCAAACTCTTTCATATTGCATTAAAATTTTCCAAAATGGCACATGTAAACTATGTTCGCGGCCACTCATAATTTTCAATTCGTTAACGGTAAAATTGCTGGCGTCGTAATAGCCTGCCTGCCGTTTGGTGGGTTTCTGATAAGGAATTTCAATTTTAGATTTAAGTTTTACCGTGAAAGAATGATCAACTTTAAATAGTCTTTTGACAGGAGATGTATAAATTGGGTATTTTAAATTCTAGTTAATAATTGGAATATCATTTTGTTTTTTTTTGTGCTTTTAAAATAAAGTCAAAAGTGGAAAAAAAATAGTAGAATAAAACTCATTGTAAAAGGTAAAAAATATAACAAAAATTAAAAGAAAAATAAATAACGGGCGATCTATGGTCGCAAAGGAGGAAAGGGAGGGAGTGTTTAGTGTAAAATTAGTTTTTCTAGATTTTGGGCCACACTATAAGTCCTTTAAAAAAATATAAATTGTAGGCAATGTATAGATATACAACTTTTGTATATACGCTTTTTTTTACAAAATCCTAAAATTTGTGTGAAAAATTCAAATAACCAAGTTTTTGGTTTTAATTTTGCTCTTTTACAAAAAATATATATTTTTTTTTAACAAAATGTAGTGAGTATTTATAAATGTGTAATGACCTTTGCTTGCCTCAAATACACGGACATTTTTTTTTAGTTTAAAATATTTAATTTTTTCAAATTATTTTGACTTAACATCAAAAAGTATTTTTATTTTCAATCAAAAATATACATGTCAAAATATTAGCACTTTTTTAAACGTCGGCGATTGTTTTGTTCGGTAAAATTTCTACTTTTCAATAATGTAAAAAAATATACATTATAATGGTAAATTTTCTTAGAAAACGCAAAAAACTTGAATCCGTTTTTTTATTAATAATAATAGACCAAAGTCGATAATTTTTAAAACAAAAAAATGGTGGGAAAAAACTTATTGAAAAATATAGAGAAACTAAAAAAAAAATAAAAGAAAAAACAAATTTTAGGCGATTCGAGGTCGGAAAGTGGAAGGGGTGACTTATTAAGGGTAAAAACGGTTTTTGTTTATTTAAAATAATATAAAAAAAAATTCAATTAAACATAAGGGCAAGAGTGTAAAAATCAATATATTAAATCCAAAAAATTACGGTATGTAAGACAAATCAAGGTAAGTTTTTATTCTGTATAGGGCTTTCGCGCCATCTTTTGCTAAACTAGTTTTTGGGCTATTCCGCCATCGTCGAAGATTTTGTTTCTTTGACGTTTCACCAGCGCGAGTGGTTGGCATCCCCAAAAGTTCCTGGTAGACTACTAGCGTACTACTGTGTCCCGGCGCGGGCGCAGCAACTTAGGTACCTTGGGTGAGCGGGGCCTTTTCCGCTTCGTCGGTGTTGCGCGGTTGTTTGTATTGTGGTACTATTTTAATTGATTCTTCTTTACTGTGTGTAAGGTAAGTTTTTACCCAATTTTCTACAAAAAGTTTTTTTCGTAAAAGATTGAAATAAAAAACCAAGAACTGGGTTATTTTAATATTCCACATAAATTTTGAAATTATGAAGAAAGTGTAAAGACAAAAGTTGTACACCAAATCTTAACTATTTAATTTTTTTCCATGGGACTTTTAGTTTGGTCAAAAATCGAGAAAAATCGTTTACTACATTTTAATCCCCCTTTCCTTGCGCGACCCAAATCACCGTAATTTATTTTTCAATTAATTTTGTTATATTTTCTATTTTTTAAAATGGATTTAATTCTATTAAAAATTTTATTTGTTTCAAACATTATCGATCCTGGTTTATTATACACTTTATTATTTTAGAAAAAATATTCTATTTAGTGATTCAGTTGATAATGTTGTAAGAAAATTGAAGATATTTATACTTTCTGCAAAGTTTACTTTTACATTTTGTTCAAATATTTTTAAAGCGTATTTAAGCTTAAAATAGAACTCTTTTCCTAAAACATATGTCATATGCATCCGCACTGCGTTACTGTCATCGTGTTGCGTAAAAAATATAATGTGTTTACACTTTTGCATTAATTCTTAAAAATACATTTAATAAATTAACAGCTATTTTCACGGCCTTAAACGTAAGATATTTTAAATATTTATCCTATTTGAATTTTAGTTTTTTTTTATTACTTACATATTTTTTAAAATAAAGAGTTATGTAAAAAACAAATAATTTTTCGAGTTACACAAAAAACACTTAACAATTTCAAAGGGCGTAAAGTATGCCGTAATCAGAATAGAGTAAAAAGTGGTTAAGCATTGAAAATTTTTTGTTATACATGTGGATTAAAATTTTGCTTGATCGCCGAAAAAGGAAAACTTTTGCGAAAATGATTCATCCTAGTTTATACCCAAAACAGTGTCCAAAATCAGTGTGTATTAATGGTTTTTTTAAAAAACATTAGATTAAAAACCAAAAAAAAAAAGAAAACTGTGTCTGAAACTAATACCTTTTAAATTTTATTATCGATTGTAATGTTTAAAACAGTTTTAAATACAGTTTGTACGACTTTATTTTAGATGTAATGTTTTTCTAAAAACTATGGATACCTTGATTTTGAACACTGTCTTAAGTATAAAAACAGTAGCATTAATCCGAAATATTTAGTTTTTAATTAACCCACGTAAAATAATAAATCCCCGAAACATCCAAGAATTGTTTTTTTATATTTATATTATTACACAAAGGTACCAAAAACAGCACTTGTAACTATAAATTTTAAAATTACATAATAGTTTTAATTTTTTTTTACCAGATCTTTTGCTTTAGTTTAAATTGTTGCTCTAAAAACCAAATGCATGTCGTTCTAGTTTTAAAGGTTATTTATTTATTTAAGTTTTTGTAAATTTGGTATATTTTATTATTTTATTTAGGTTAAATATTTTCATTTTTATTTTGATGGCTTAAAGTACAACAATAATATTCAAATATGTCAAAAATTATCTTTAAACATAATATAAAGTTAAAAACTTGTTTAATGCTTCGGTTAGAAAAAAATTAAAAATGTATGTTTAAAAGCTGGCTTTCACAAATAGGTTGCAAATTAAATGTTTTTGTATAGGATTGTAATATAACAAATAGTATAATCCCAAAAAAATAAAAATAATGTAAAGACGTGGTAATATAATAATAAATATGCCTTATACTATACTCTTTGTTCTAAACTTAAGGTCTGGCCACACATAACTGCAACGAGCCCGCGTCTGTGCTTCTCGCTGGTGAAATGTAGGAGGATGCAGTGCAAAAAGTTTTATATTTAATAAAATTGCAGTAATATGAGTCACCTATACCACTCCCTTAATTACTTCAGATCGTAAAATAAACCTTCACAAATAGGGTAACACACTTTTAATGTTTATCCTTACATACTCTCACCGTAGCACCACCGTGTCTCGGTTTTAAAATGTACCATTGTAATTATATGGCGTATGCTTATTATTACCCCACCGCAATAGCAATGTATTTATAAATTTTACTTACATATTATTGACAAGATGTACCAGTAAAATTAATTTTACATTTTTCAATACTTAATTGAATCACTTTTTCTTGTATTGTTTGTTTACAACAACTAATCTTAAACTACGAACTTTTTATTTTGATGTCCGGTAAACTAAAAGCTGGGTTCAGAGAACATGGGCGCTATCCGATACACGTATAATTTTCTGGCTAGGCATGTTTTAAAACATACGATGCGACGTTCAGTTATTGTCGAAATAAGAATTTTAAACAAAACCACCTAGACACAGTCGTGCTACGGGTCCTGTGCGGCTACGCTGCGGTTGTCTCTGGTTAGTTCTGCGGTTATGTGTGGCCAGACATTTTCCCATACTACCCTTAAAGTTTAAATAGAAAGGAAAATCTCTTTTATTTAAACAAAATGATATACATACATAAAACAATATACTCAGCTAATTTTATATAAGAGTATAACAAATGATTTAATTTTATATAAATTAAATTATGCAATCACTTTCTTTTTAAATTACACTAATTTTAAGCCATCCCGACAACCACTTAGCTTTGTAAAGAAGGACACGGTCATTAAATACCATTACAGGAAATAAAAGCAAACGAAAAACCGAAAGAAAATAGGAAGTAAAGCGGTAAACACGTCTGCTCTTTCCACGTAATTTTTATTTTCCCTATCGTACCTGATTCGAGCAAATAAAACCTGATTTTACTTTAATTTTATTTAAAAAGAACCCTGTGGATATTAAATTTAAA
This sequence comes from Listronotus bonariensis, assembly GCA_014170235.1. NCBI lineage: Eukaryota > Metazoa > Arthropoda > Insecta > Coleoptera > Curculionidae > Listronotus > Listronotus bonariensis. Next base: position 62,878 of record JACEGR010002119.1, on the reverse strand, counting down.
ACCTTATTTATTTGCAAAAGAAAAATGATATATTGTTTTAAATTAAATATTGTTTCGTTTATTTAAATATTTGGACTTAACGTAATATTTTGAACATTCTTTATCAGTGTTTAAATAGCCTAAAGAAACTACGAAAAAGGGCGGTCTGCGTGCATTGCATGTATCTGTCTTTTATAGCTACAGTCGAACCTTGCTATTTATAAATTCGTGTACAACAACTTTACTATTGTAAATATGTTAAATTTTTTGTAAGTGGGGCATTATATCTATAGAGCTCTTTTTGTTAATAATGAGCAGTTACTAAAAAAAATCACGAACTCTTAAGGGATACGAGGTATTTAGGGACGCTCTTAGTCTAAATGTATCTATGCCATGCGATATCTTGTCCAAAAAATGTAGAAATTATTAAAGTATTATTGCCAAGTTTAAATAAAGCTAGGTCAAAAAGGTTAATAAGGTAACTCATTTGTAAAATGCATTTATGTATGGGCAGTTTTCAAAAGCATTTATTGTAAATAGAATTACTTACATTGCTTTAAGTGTTGCTTTGTTTATTAAAGAATACAGACTTTATTAACGAATCGATTGTCTTGTAAGAGTGCCGTTACAATTTTTGTTAGCAATGCGTTATACTTTGCTTTTTATGTAATGTTTTGTTAAAAATATATATACAGCCCACAAATAACAAAATTTACTAATTAGCAGTTAATAACCCAAAAATTCCAAAAAAATAAAAGACAAAAAGATTTTAATTTCAGTACATTTGCTTTATTTCAAATATAAGTGTATTTAAAATGTATTTTTGTTTTGTAAACCAAATACAGTTTATTAAGCTCGATATCATTAAGATTATTTAAAATGACGGTCCACATAAAGGTAAATATAGATTTTTATACATTATGCCTATGTAAGTTGTCAACTAATTTTCTATTATTATTTTTACAATAATAGGTTATTCTTTATAGAAAGTTCTGCATGTTATAAAATCTAAAGGTCTACACAAGGAATACACACACATCAGTTATGCCTTAGTGGCGTATCAGTTCCTTGTTCTTTCGGAGTCAGAATGCCTGGTGCGTATAATTGACGTATATACACACATATCCGTCAGTCAAAAGTGAGTCTTCCTAGAGTTATGCTTTTACAAGCCGGTGGATCACCCCTGTAACTTATTTATTTTTTAAGATATTAAAATAGAGTGTTGTATGGTAGGGTATGGTTTGTCACCCAAAAATATATTGTCTCATATATTTAGTTGTTTTATATCACTTTCGGTTTAGCCGAAAAATCCTAACTTGCCTATTTTAAATGGAATACCCGGTATATTTTTACTTATGTGAATAGAAAATAACATTCCGAGTACAATGGCACTGCATTTGCAACTTTTTGACATCTTACCTCCTAATTTTTTAAATTTTTATTCCAAAGTGCCATGAATGCAATAAAAAGACAAATTTTGGCCAAGTAATAAAAAAAAAAAAATAGATGTAACAATCTTTTGTTTTTTATAGCATCCACAGTGTCGGATTTTTGCGATATACTGATGACTTAAAAAATATTGATTGTTTGGTTTTAAATTGTTGGTTAAAAAATGCTCTATTAGCTATTAGCTAATTGTACTCGGAATGTCATTTTCTATTAAAATTTTTAAAAATATACCGGGTGTTCTATTTAAAATAGGAAAGGTTAAGTTTTTTCGGCTTAACCAGAAGCAATAGAAAATAACTTAATATGCAAAACAGTGCATTTTTATGTAACATACCAACATACCAATTTTTTTTAAATATCCTTAAAAACAAAAAGTTATAGGGGTGGGCCACCGGCTAGGCCTGTTTTACAAAATGAAAAACTAGCTATTGAGTAGTTGCCTCTTACTCTTTTATGTGTTTATCTTGTTATTACAATATGTTTTTATCTATTATTGGTTATGTACTTTAATGTATTTTTCAATCATAGTCCCATTGTCGTATTTTACAATTGTATTTATGTACTTCGGATTATTAAATTATATAGTACGGGATATTGTCGTACTAATTCAATAAGTTTTTCGTCATTTATGCTTTTAATGAGAATTATATACAACAACTTCTGTTGGATGCTCAGACAAAACTAAAAATATCGTCAACGAGTCTACACCACACATGTCGGAACAGACACATAAACAAGACTGATGATCTGTCTGCTGCTATGTTAGAAGAATTTAAGGATATTTATTTTTTACTAGACTGATAGAACTTCACTGATCGGCCTAAGAGACCTTAAAATGCCACCATCAGATATTAGTTTCTTTAGTCGTAACGAGGTTCCTTAAAAATAGGAACTTTGCTTAAAAAGATAGTACTTTTATGTTTGGAAATAATAAAAAACACTTTAAAATATGCTTCCTTTTTTATTTTCACGATTTTTTTGCGGTTATAAAAATTTAAGCTTAAAAAACTTATTCTGATAAATTTGAATTTTTGCTGATTTAAGAGTTATCATTTTTTTTATAATATGACTTTTTAAAAATGCCAATTTATAAAAATAAGCATCTACTTATGTACAAACTTAAGTTTTAATTGTTCATGAAAAAAAATCCTGTAAGTAAACATGTTGTGTGTACATGTTTAAAATTTCCATTCCAGAACATATTTTTTTATATTTTTTTTTGATATTTTCAAAAATAAAGATATTTTTTTTGGAGCAAAATTTATATTTTGGGCATTTAGGGTTTTATATCATGCAAAACTGTTTTTATATATTTTTAAATACATAATAAAAAACGTTTCCCTATGTAGACCACTTAGATAGGCACACTGTATAGTGCAATTAAGAGCACTTTAATACGTTAAATTATAAAGATATTTTTTATTTATCAAAATATATTATATTTTTAATAAACGTTTATTGTATAATTATTAATTAAAAACATTTTAAACCAGTGTATGTAAAGTTTATTCTAAATAGGAAAGAAAATTTTCTCATTTATGTACTAGTTTTTGCAAACTCGTATATATCATGCGATATCTGCAGCGTTTTTTTGCATTTTTGTAATTTTATGATAACACTTAGCATTTAATATAAACTTATGTTAAGTAAAAATGTATTTTTTTCTATTTATTACTAATAAAGCTTCCCTTAATGGTATACTTATTTAGTATGTCATGACCTTTGCTGGAATTTTATTTACTACATGGGAATCATATACTGTTGTATAATAAAAAAGTATATCCTTTTGTGAGTTATACCTTGTAAGGTTACGAATTTATACAAAGACTGTCTTTATTCATTTCGTTATAGCCCTTTTTAAAACTAATTAAAAGTTAATTAAGTATTTTTAACTTTAAATGACCCTTTGTTAAATCTTGAACAAAATTAACACATTTTAATTGCAAATTTTTGTTTATGTTGTACCTTAAACTAAAATCTATTAAAAAAATATAAATTAAAAATTACTGTAAATTTACTAAAGGTAATAGGTTAAAGTACACGTAAAAATAAATTTAAAAATGTTTGCAAATTAATGTTAATAATATTGCGAGTTTATTACCGAATATATTTTATTAAAAAGCTTTCAAATTTTTTTAAATAATATGGAAGCATAAAAAATATATATTTTGATAAATTTTATCTTCAGTAGCTCTTAATAAAAGATGCATAAAATCATACAGTTTTTTACTATTAAAGCAAAAAAATCAATAAAAATATATCATTATTATTATGTAATACTACTAGAAAAAAAACAACTTAAATACACCTATAAATGATACCATTTTTTTCGTTATTTTCTAATCAGCTTTTCAAAATGTGTTGTAGCTGCTTCCAATAATAAAAGCGTAAGCTGATAGTATAAGTTTAGTATATAGGGTGTTCGAAACGGTGATGTTGTAAATGATAGGGGTGGTAAAGTAAGCAAAAATTAGGTAGGTATGGTGGTCTTAATTTTTATTTTTATATTTTTTTACAATAAAGGTTAACTTTATTAAGTAGTCACAGTATTTAAGTAGGTAATATGTTTTACCTTTTTTTGTACAATATAATACATGTATTTATTAAAATTATATGAAACTGTATACAGTGTGTCCCATGATAGGTATTACAAGAGGACAAATAAACCAACAATTTTAAAATGTTTTAACGTCCTTTTGGGAAAACTGGTAGCATGGTCGAAAACTGATAAATACAAATTTTACTTCCATCGTTAATATACAGGGCAAGTTATAACTAAAAATATAAAAAATTACCAAGAGTAAATTAAATATATAAGAAAATATTATTGAGAATTAAATTTTATGTTAAAATTTAAAGTTTAAGAATTAAAGTAAAAAAATATATATTTTGTCAATTTTTTACACTATGGATTGTCAGTTTTAAAAGTATTTTATCTTATTTAAAATTATTAAATTTTGTTTAAATTTTACTCCTTCTTGCCATTATTTAATTTGTAATGCGTAATGTAAAAAATTGGCAATTACATTTTTTACTCTTATGCTTTAACTTTAAATTTTGACATAACACTTAATTGTCTACAACATTTACTTATACAATTTTGTTCTATTTTTAACAATTAAAGTAGTTAGCTCCTAGGCATTTTTCATATTTTTTGTTATAACTCGCACTGTTTAATAACAATTGAAGTTAAATTTTGTATTTATTAGTTTTGGACCCTGGTCCTTTTGTCCTCTTGTAAGACCTATCCTGGGACACACTGTATATGTATAATATAAAATTCAAGCGGCTTATAAACACCGTGTTTAATTATTCTCCCACATTATAAAATTTTTTCTTAAATAAATGAAGTAAATTTAAACAATGAGTTTATTAAAACTTGCATAAAAAGGAAACCACTAATTTAAATTTTCACCTTTTCTTCATCTACAGCTAAGGGTTCATTCTGGTAGCAACCTTTATTTATAAAGGGATTTCGACAAACAAAAAGCAAGGGAATGATTTATGTATAAGCCAGTATTAAAAGTGTGCCTTTTTTACTTAAATTTATTGCCATATTAAGTAAAGGTATATTGGTACAATTCTAAAAGAAATCAAGATTTGCTTTTAAAAAAGTTAAGCATAACTAATAATTATATAAAATTAACTTAATCGGTCAGTCATATCATAAAATAATATACAATTTTATGAATCTATCGCTTATATATTTGGTAATGTACTAAAAAAATTCCAAAATCAAAACCAGCTAAATAAAAAAACAATATATATTTTTTTACGACTAATACTTTATCATTTTATGCAAACTGTGCTATGTAAAAAAATTTTTTAAACCTATGCTTTAAGAAAAGAAAAACAAAAACTATTTTATCTCTTTAATGTGATTCTAAATTTATTTTAACAAACAGCTGATAATGGTACAATTCTTAAAGAAATCAAGCTTTGCTTTTAAAAAGTTAAGCATAATCAATAATTATATAAAATTAACTTAAGCGGTCAGTCATATCATAAAATAATATACAATTTTTATGAATCTATCGCTTAACTATTTGGATGGTAATGTACTGAAAAAAATTCCAAAATCAAAACCAGCCAAATAAAAAAAAAACAATATCTATTTCTTTACGACTAATACTTTATCATTTTATGCAAACTGTGCTATGTAAAAAAAAATTGTTTTAACCTATGTTTTAAAAAAAGAAAAACAAAAACTATTTTATCTATTTTATGTGATCCTAAATTTATTTTAACAAAATGCTGATTCAACTTAACCTTTCTAGTCGCAAAGATTTATTTGAACCCAAAAACTCAATGGAGGAAAACGAATTCCGTATAGTGTGGTAAACAAGACTTTAAAATATGAACTCTTTATTTTTTACGATTTACTGTAAAAATAAATCTAGTTGCCCTGCTGAAATTCGTGCTTTAAAAATATTTACAACCTTAATATATAAATTTAAAAAACTATATATTACTTATGTATATTACAAGATTTAGGTTTAGCACATTCTATTAAGAAAAAAGTTTATTGAGTAAATTTGTAAAATATAAATGTATGCACAAAAACTATTTTATGTTTCCCGATACCTAATTTAATGTTAGCAAAAATAAAGTAACAGGCATAGATTAAGCGGTTCCAACTTTACTTATTGAAGAGTTTGTAGGTTGGGGAACATAGGCAATCTCAGGCGCAACTAGGATTTTTTTTTAACTTTTAACCAAGACATGGGACCCACACCAAATTTATATCAGATGCTATTAATGCTAAGAGAAACACTATAGTAAAAAATATATATATATTTTTTGAAATTTGAACAAAAAAGGTAATTTTTGGGTTAGCTCCCCATTTACAAATATCAACACTTTTAAAAGCAAATTCTCTATTTGTATTTTTTTTCTTTCGTAAATGTATTTTAATTTTATCAACAAATTCTAAATTTTGCAAAAAATATCTGCATTTTTCTTGTAAATAGAGGCACTTGAAAGTAACGTCAAAAAAATGTAGAGTGAAAAAATTTCAAGTAGCTATAGTTTTTTGGAAAAATATAAATAATTTTATAATATTTGACAATTTTTCATAAAATTAAGGATTTACCTTTACAAATGTTGATTTTGTCTGAAGGGCCTAACCAAAAAAAAAAACTTTTTTCGCAAATTTCAAAAAAATTTCTATACCAGTGTTTTTTGTTAGGCGAATACTATTGGGAATATATTTGGTGTTGGTCCCGTGTCTTATTTTCAGATAAAAACAAAAATTTAAATTCTAGTAGTGCGCCTTGATCTTCATCCAAAGGATCAACAAAGATCGGACTAAGACGACTAAAAATTGTGTTTTAAATAGTAGGCTATTGATTATGTACAAAAAAGATGGTTAAAGAAACTACAACGTTAAAAAGGTTTTTTGTTTTATATGGTCAATGGACCCCCAAATATGAAAAACCGCGTAGTGGTACCATTTAGGGGGTTGCGTTTTTGAGAACGGGGTGAAAACATCTCCTTTTCAATTTTTTGAAGTTAGTTTGAAAACAACGCACTTACAGTAGTAAACAGAAAAGTTGTGGGAAGTTAATTTTTTTTTAAATGACGTTAAATTAACAAAAAAACACGAAAAAACGCGTTTCTTATTATTTTTTTATTTTTATTTTGCTTATATAACTATTTTTAATGAGGGTTTAGGTATAGGCATTGACAAAAAATCTATCCTTTCTTTACAAAATGTAAAGTATTTGTATAGAGTTCACAGTATTCAAAAAATATTTTTTAAAAATTGCTACTCAAACCATTTTTCGGCAATTTCCCTATTTTTTGCAAACAATTTTCAGTAACTCTTATTTACGCAGTTTCAGGATAAGGCAATGGCATGTTCAGTTTAAAAAAACAATTACCCTTAAAGAGGTTAATTGTAAACAGGTTCAAGATTAATAATAAGTAATATGGTCTTTTAACTAAACTCTGTACTTGGCTCTCTAGTTATCCCACTTTGTTCGTTCTTTTATCCCTAGAGTTTTTGAAGTTAATTCTAAGCAAAATATGGTTAGTGAAAGTGTCATACTGCTACGATTTTAGATAATTTTTACGGACTTTTTTTATTTCTCGTAATACCCTTTTTCCTTGTGCATTTAGGTATACCGGGTGATGCATCGCCGGCCGGGACATAGGAAATCTCATGTAATTTTTAATGGGGTCAATTATTGGCTCCCCTAATTATTTTAGATAAAAATTCTATTATAGTTTATTGAAGAGCATGCAAATCTACGTACATGGTAAACACTTTAGATTTTTCGGTTAACCCGTTTGCTAGTTAAATGCTGATATATTTTTAAAAATTGTTACATTATTATCGCATCATATTTATGAACAACAATGAAAATACCAGTTAGCGCGACATTACATTGTCATTTTGAAATTTAGTGCTTTATTATTATCAAAAAATCGTACAGTGAAAAGATTAAAGTTGTATTTATACAAACGAATTAACTTAAGTTAAACTAAACTCGAGTAACAAATTTCAATAACTTTTGACATTTATAATATTTACATGATTTAATAAATTAATAATATTATTACAATAATTAATATGTTAAAAATAAACTTAAGATTTAAGAAAATTTTCAAATATTCCTCCACTCACTGCTAGACAATAACCCAGATGTTCATAAAATTGTCTTTTTACATTGGCTAACTGGTAAATTAAAATTTTATTGCATTCTGCAGAAAAAGCATTTTTAACTCATCTAGATTAGGGTAATTTTTATCCTTGTATATCATGCTTTTTAAATGGCCCCGGAGGAAGAAGTAATTTGGCAAGATATCAGAAGACCTGGCTGGCCAATTTATGGTGTGATGTAGGCCAATAGCATTTTCATTAAAAGCATTGTGTAAATATTCCCGAACAGCCAGGGTATTATGTGCCGGGCAGCCATCCATTTGGTCCCAAATTTCCTGATTTTCCCTGGATACATCATTAAAAGCGGCTTAAATTAGTTCTTCGAGTAGTTACAAATAATATTCTGCATTCAAATTTTGATTAAGAAAAAATGGTCCAATAATATAAAATCCCCGCCCAAACATTTACTTTCTGTGGATATTGCGTCCTCGTTTTGATAAATCTGTGTTGGTTTTCTTTGCTTCAGTATCGGTAATTTTAATAATTGGGTTCATTGTTTAACATAAATGTGCACTCATCGGTAAAACAAATATTTCTTAAAAATTCCCTGTCCATGTTTGCCCTTTCCATCATGTCAAAACAAAATTCCTGCCGTCGTATTTCATCCCCATCCCATAGCTCTTGATGTCTTTCATATTTGTATGAAATGTATTTATGCCTTTTCAAAATGCGGAGCACTGTTGATTGATCTTTTCCTATAATATCCTGAAGTTTTCTTGTACTCACCTTTCCTTCATTTTCTTCCACGTCCAATAAAATTTCCAAGTCTCTATCATCTCTTAAATTTTCTTCTCTTTGATACTTTCTAGCTTCACATCTGCTGTTATTTAACTGTGCCTTTGGCCTCAAATTTTTGATAGACCTATCGACTGTTGATTTTCCGGGAATCAGTCTATTCGGATACTGAGCAGCGAACATGTCTGACACCTTTTGGTAAGTATTTCCTTGATAGTATCATTTAATCATCAATACTTTTTCTTCAGTAGTATAACTCATACTTAATCTTTACGCTCTACGATTTTTTGATAATAATAAAGCACTAAATTTCAAAATGAGAAAGTTATGTCATGCTAACTGGTATTTTTATTGTAGTTCATAAATATGAGGCGATAATAATGTAACAATTTTTAAAAATATATTAGCATTTAACAAGCAAACGGGTTAACCGAAAAAACCAAAGTTTTTACCATGGACGTAGATTTACATGGTCTTTAATAAACTTTGATAGAACTTTTCTCTAAAATAATTAGAGGAGCCAATAATTGACCCCATTAAAAATTACATGGGATTTCCTATGTCTCGCTCGGCGATGATTACCCGGTATAATGTGGCTAAATATTAACAAAAATTTATTTGTTTACCTAATTTATTCATAATTAAAAAAAACTATTTCAGCATTTATTTCTTCTTCAGCTTACAAAATCTCAGGTTTATCAAAGTTCTTGCAACTTATACCTAAGCACTTATTGCAAAGCATGCAACAAATAGTACCCAATTTTCTGCAACCACAGTTTTTTATTCATCCTTTCGTACATCGGCAGGCTATTTTTGTAAGCAATACTTGTGGCCCAGGGCCTCTATTCCACTGTTCATAAGCGCCTTTTTGTTTGCGTTTTATTAGTTTTTTCTTTATTTTCTCTAGGCTCTTATGAAAACAAAAAGTTCTTCGTTCGTGCATAGCCAACTTCACAAATTGGCGGACAACACTGCATTAAAATATGACACATTTGTCAAAGTCAAGTATACTTTTTATCTCATTCAAACACATAAATATTAAAACTTGCTACACAATTAAGATTTGAACTCTAAAGTTAAAACTAAAATAAACTGATCCACTAATGGTGTAAATCTAACGGTAGAAACTAGGTGAAATTTGCAAAAGAGACAACCCACAATACACCAAAGAATTGCCAAAGTAAATAGTGAACATGTGATTCCACTTAACCTTACTTTACAGTTTAAAAAAGTATATTATATTATTTCTATTTTATTATCAATATTAAAATAATATTTTGCTTTGTAAACAACATGTTGAACATGATGTGGAATATTACCTAGTAACTGTGTTCTTTATCAAGAAGTAAGGTACCAAAAAAGGTATGTTCAAATAACCCTATAGGTATTTATATTGTTTTGGTTCCAATTTTTTGTTATTTTTAGCTTTTATCAGAGACTGGTAGAAAGATCCAGTCATATAAACAGCATAATTTGTTACTACAACTAACTAACTACAAATGACACGGCAGGTAACCCTAGAAAGACATGAAATGATTGATCAAACTTAAGACCATGTTCAGATAACAAAGTAAGTCCTATAAAAATAACTTATAACATTTGGGTTAAACAATAAATTTTGTTGCCACACTGATTAATAACTTGCTATTTAAGTTAATTTTAACATGAGTGCACTTTTTAAAATGGGAGAATAAAAGCAACTGTGAAAAAAATTTGCATTAAAAGTATACTAATATTTTCCTTAAATCATTACAATTATACATATGATACTGTCCAAGTTTCTTACGTACTTCTCAAGTACCTTAACTTGTGTATTCATGTCTTTTCTTGCTTTTACTAGTTTATTGTTCGAAAATCCTTATGTAACCTAACCGAAACCAATGGTCTTTTCACAGGAGCAATATTTTCTTTTACTTAATGGCTTTTACTCTTTCTATTATAATTTTTATAGGTACTCTACAATGTCCTAAGTTAATCCTAATAAGTTAAATGTTGTTTTTTATATTTTGTTCTATTTTATAGAAAAACCTACATTTGCTTATTTAAACCTGAAATTTGTATGTTTTTATTTTAGGTGACCAGATTGTAAAATCATTTGTATTATATGGAACTTACTATGAAGTGTCTGGATTTAATTGCTTTTTCAAGCGGGAGAAGTGAATTAAGAATATATTCTATATAAACTGGGAATATTTTCAGGAGCCCATGCACCTTTAGCTAACCTACTTGTTTATAATGCAAAAATATTCTGGCACAAAAACAATGTTTATTTACTATAATATACCTTTTTATTGTAAGCTTAATAATTAAAATAAACTAAACACGACAAAATATTATTGATTGTTTTTATTATTTTTTTACAAATTACAGAAGCTTAATAATTTATAATGTTAGTCACCTTGGGCTTCATTATTTTATTTATTGATCATTTGATATTATTCTTGAACTATTATGCAATGTTGATGTCTTCTGGCACGGTCCTAAGGTATGTATATTCGTAGTCTTCTAAAATCCTACAAATAAAATTATTATTAAATAAAAAATTAAAAAAAAGACAACTGGCAATAAAAGGTTTTGATAATTTACTCTTTAAAATCATATAAGTATCAAATGTTTTTTACCATCTTTGGGTATTTATATCAACTAATAATTGGTATGTACTAACAATTTACAGTAATTGTCTCCAAAGTGGCAGCAACTACGATCCTCTATTTTTACTATATTCCCCCTTCTTTTGCACAAAATTCTTGATATAACACTAAATTGACACATAATATTTTATTTACCAGCAAAAATCTTTTTAAAACCTCTTTTAATAGGTTTATGTTTATGTCTTTTTATAGTAAATTAAAAGATTTATTTTAAATTAAGTCACTTGTGACCACATCTGTGACAGCTTAAAATGCATGGTTGCGGCATTTAGGGGTAAAAAAATGCAATTTGGCAAAAACGTGTAAAGTAAATAAAAACATGTTTTTAAAGTTGTTTATAAAATATTGTATTCCCATTTAGTGTTATATTAAGAATTTTGTGCAAAATGACTGGGAATATACAGAAAAATGAGGATACTTCATTTTCAATTTTAATGAGGGATATTTTAAAAACAATAAGTTTCCGACTAAAACTTCTTTCGGATTTGTGATTAACGCCCCAAAAAGCCACTGTAAATCAAATTATTTGGTCAAAATCGGAGTTGGTCCCACTTTCGAGACAATTACCCAATTTGCATAAATAAGACAAATATTTTTTAAAATATTACCTTGTTAAACTAAAAAAATTGACCATAAATGTTTTTCTAAATATGATTTTACTTTAGTTTAATACTTACCTTAAGTGATATTTTAATGTAGTTTGCTAATCTCCATTTCCAGTCTTTGTCCTTATCAATGACCTTTTGTCCTAATCTAACATTCTGTACAAGTACTTTAGAAAGTATGAATGGAAGGTGGTATAAAAGTTATATGCAATAACTTGTTAGATAGTTACTTTTCCAAAGCAATAAGTAATTTTTCATAATTTTTCTTTTCAATCTATATTTTGACAACTCACATATTAATTTTACTCCAAATGAGCTTCAGGCTACCGCTTTCACGCTCTTTTTTCGCTTTTGCGCCGACGGAGCTGCAGGAGACCGCTTCGAACCCTTTTTGGTTATAGGTTATGTCATTTAGGAACTATTTTGCTTACAAATGATTTTTCTGGCTGCGGAGGACCATGTTAATTATTTATTTGCTTCTTGTATTTCAGTTAAACTGTATATTTTGATTTTAATAGCTTAGTTAACCGATTTTTTCAACTTTAATTTCACTTTAAAGGAATTTTAGGTTATGTAATGACTTTGAATTTTGTCAGATGTCAGATGGTAATACAGATTTCTGTTTTATGACCGCCTGTTTTGAAAAACAAGTGAAGGTTATTCGTTCGTTAAAGAAAAACAGATGAAGGTTATACGCTCCCGGAACGAATACGTTCAGCGAACGAATGAGTTCAATTTAGTGGAATTGAGGCCCTGGACCTTTGATAGTGCATATTGAAATTAATCGATATCTTGAATTTTTATACTTATATGTGACTAAGAAATAGTATCCTTGACTAAAGAGTGATTTTAGGAAAATGGGGTTGTCGAAAACATAGACAAAATATAGGCTTTGTGCTTATTTAAACGAAGGCAACAAGTAATGGATAGGGGAAATGAACGTGGGTAATAGCCGTTAATAATAGGTCATATTACCTATTTTATATTACATTATTAATGTATACAGTATTAAACGGTCGTGGAAAAAATACAAATAAAAAAAAATATGTAAAAAATAGGTATAAAAAGTCGTTGCTGTATGACACTTTGACTATCCATATTTTGCTTAGAATTGACCTCAGCATTTTTTATAATACACTATTTTAAAAGTTACACAATGGGTACTCTTTTTATTTAGCATCATATATAGAAAAAAGTTAAAACGAGAAATTAAAAAGATATACGTAAAAGTAAGGAAAAAATGTGAAAAACCATATCTTATTTATAAATAGTTTTAGAGCCTAGAATTTTAAAGAAAATTGTTTTCTCTTTCAAGTAAGTATACAATTGCCTATACCTAAAACTGCAAAGAAAAGAGTTACAAAGCATTTTTTGCAAATGTAAAATTGCCGATAAATGGTGTGAGTGGCAAACTTTGAAAAATCGGTTCTCGAATACTATGAACTCCTAAAACATCTACCTACATTTTTTTTTAGAAAAAGGATGGTAGTTTTAATTTCTATGTAGCAGTGTATATGCCCTAACCCCCATAAAAAAAGTTATAGGACAAAATTTAAAAAAAAATAATAATATTAATAATAATAATATTAAATAAATAAAAACGCGATTTTTCGTTGTTTTTTTGCTGCGTTTTTAAGTATATTTTTGTTTTTTTGCTGCGTTTTTAAGTATATTTTTATCAAAAATAACTTCTTTTAATTCAAAGAACGCCATTCCATGTAAAATTTCATGTTTTTAACTTGCGTAGTTTTTGAGCTAACCTCAAAACACTGAAAAGGGGCTGTTTTCACCAGGTTCTCAAAAATACACCCCTCCAAATTGTAGCACTCCGCAATTTTTCATATTTGGGGGCCCATTGACCATATAAAACAATAAAATATTTTTAACGTTGTAGTTTCTTTTTAAAGTACATAATCAAAAGCCTACACTTTGACACTAGCGAACTTTGTTGCAAAGCTACTGTAAGGACATTAGCCGTAATAACATCTATATTAACTTGAATCAAACAGCTTCAAATTTAGTGAATGAAGACTATGTAAGTTTGCAATCATCTAGTGATTAAATTTAAACCTTACACAGCTTGTATTTAAAGTATCCATGTAGACCAGAAATTGATTTTTGTATCAAATGTTTACTGTTTAATACTTCATAGAGTTCCTAATGTCTGCTGACATGAACATCCAGGAAAGGAAGACTTTCATTTTTCTCTTTTTCAATGGTAAATTTAGTGGAGTTATTAATTGAGTTTGCTAAGAAAGCAGTGAAGCGGTCTTTCGATTCTATTTCTAGACTGCTTTTCTAATTATTTAAACTCAATAAATACCTCTATCAAATTTACCATTCAAAAAGACAAAAATGGACGGCTACCATTCCTGAATGTTCTTTTCAGCAGAGATAATGAAGCAGTCAACACATCTGTGTATAGAAGACCCACAGATACGTGACAATACTTTAATTTTTAATCAAACTATTTTAAAGCAACCAAACTAGGAATAAATAAAACTATGTATATGTAAACGGGCGCCCACAATATGCAGCGACAAAACTCCCCTGGATGCTGAACTAGGCAACATCAAAATGGATCTACTTCAGAATGGTTATGCTAAGAGATCTATAAATAAGATTATAAATAGTTAAAATGTAGAACCAATAGTGCGACCACCTGATTAAGATGCTCTTTCCCTATTAACAATTCCAAATGTGAAAAAAACGTGTTAAAAGATCAGAGGAATAACCAAGAAATATGAAATCAAGCATTTTAACAAAAACAAAACCCTATTTGTCTAAACAGGAAAAAGATTGCATCTACCAAGTACCATGCCAATGGGGTAGTCATACATTGAACAAAGAAAACGTCCTATAACAGAGGGACAAAACATCGAAATCTGGGATCGCTGACCATGTTTGGTCTCAACAAAATAACATTAAAGAAAAAAATGAAAATTTAAAGAAGCCGTTTTCATTTAGAACAATAATATTATTTTTAGCAAACCAAGGATAAAAATACAAAACATTTGGAAACCACTCTTCAGGCTCCAAATGTCGAAGTCCTGGATAAACAACTTTACGCTTGACCGCACCCAACTCCATTACGGGTAAATGGTGTCCACCAGTGTATATAAACTTGGTAGCTTTAGGAATTATTAAAGCTTACACTTTAAACGGACTAAGATAATACTGCCTGAAACGTTGTGTAAATAAATAAAATAAAGACAATAGATTTATATTTAGGGAATAAGACCTTGCTTACCGATGACAGTTTGACAATAGTTACCTTTTAGTGTTAAAAGAAGAAAACTTTCGGACAATCGCAGTACTATCATTGTCCATTTTCAAGTGTCAATATTATTTTTTTAAATAATTTTAAAAAATGCGCAGACGTTAGTCGAATAAATGTGTTACATTTGGTTTAATATAATATCAAAAATTGTAATTTGCCACAGAAGGGGTTCAACGCCGAAGCTGCAACTTGCTTGCATCTAGCAAATAGAAATGCAGATACAAAAATTCATTTAATTTTTATATTTACCATTGGAAGTGTGTTTTTTTAACTAATTGATCTATCGTATTTTTATAATTTAATTTACCCCAACAAAACTAAAAATACAAGATTAAAATTAAGGGCGCATGGAATGAACTTCAAACTGCTTTTTTATTTATCTCCAGAGCCTATTAGAGTATTCATTTTATTTTCTAGCTTGTATTTTTAACAACAAACAAATATGTCTTATTTTGACATAAACAAATGAAGTTTAGTTAAATAAAGCTAGTTTGTAGATACTTGTTGAAAAATATTTAAAAATGTTTTTTTCAAAATATATGCTTTAAACTTTGCATTTGGAGTTAGGATTAAATTAATTAAAGTTTGTTTGATATTTTGTGATTTAACCCCACTTTTCTTTATTTAATCTCAGTTTTTTTAAATTTTCCGCCAAATCGGTGTTCACATGACATATGTCAAAATGAATTTTTATGTAATCGGACATGCAGAGGCCTTTGCCAGAAAAAAAAATATAATTTTTCTTAATTAAAAAATTTCCCATGTGTTGCTGACATTTTGCCGGTCAATATACATATATATTATTTGCTCTACTATAGTTTTGATAATCATTAAAAATGTTATTTACCTTAGTTTATATCAGGAAATGCAATGGGTTAAAAAAAAACAAATTAACGTTTTTTTAAGAAACCAAGATTAATTATTATGTTTTCTTAAGTATTATGTTTACAATATCTTTACCATCTTTATTCTAAAAGGCTTTTGGTTTTTATTTAGTAGTACTAACAAAATACTTTTAAGAGCACTTAATAACCCATATTACGTAATTATAAGCGCAAAACAGTTTTTTCATAAATATTCATTTAAATCATTTTTAGAATGTATACGTAAGCTTTTAATTAACCCAAAAAATTATCCTGTTTATTTTAATATAATAAAACTAGCTTTTTGTAATTTTAATAAATATTTTTATTCTATTTTAAGGTTATTTTAAATAATTTTATAGCATTTTGAAAGTAAAAGTAATTATATCATAAATAAAATGCTATTTTCCTGTCTACTTATCTAAATAAGAGGATGAAATTTGTATATGTTTATAGTTTTCATTAACTTTACACTTAAACCATAAGAAATGTCCTTGCTTTATTTTACAAATACAATTTTGTACACATATTTAAGTATATATTTTCTAAAGTGTAAAACTTTGCCATTAACCCAGTATACATTACAGAATGTTTGACTTCTTAAAATAAATGTAACAATACGTATCTCTTTAAACCATATAATTTCGCATCGGTGGCGCAAAAACAGACGTAGGCAAAGTCGTATCCGCGAGCCCCTTTTGTCCATGAAGATAGCAAAAACAAGGTTAGTACTAAAAAAGAAAAAAAACCCACTTTTAAATACAGACATCGGACATAAAATACCGGCGTTTGCGAACATGTAAAGGGTTTTCATTGATATTTTGCCACCCACTTTTAACTTCAATTAGGAAGGATAGGAAGAAACGTCCCATAGAAGAGTATCATACGTTTTTATCTATTATCTTCTGAGCATAAAAAAAAACAAATAAACATTAAAACTTAGGTAAACTTTTTTTTAATAGAAAACCCTGTAAATTATGTTACTATTAAAAAGGTCTTCTAGATCTAATTTCTATTATAGCTACCCTATGGCACAAACATTATATATTGGGTTAGTTACAAGTACTGCAACTATTAAATATCTTTAAAACCGCTAAAGCTACATTTATCAAAATTGGTATCTGAAAGGTATCGGACATAACGAATTTAATATTTGCACCATTGCCAGAATTTTCTGTTTTGTGGTACACGTATTCATTTCGTTTTTTTTTTTTATTAAATTTTCAATTTATTTTTATATTAATAAATTACGCAGGCATAATTTAATAAGTCCACAGATTTTTTTAAATTTTATTTTTATTAGCTGCTAAGAAAAAAATTTAGGTCTTAAATTACTTTTTGCTAAAAGTGTAGTGTATCATATCTTAACAACTAATAGGGGCAAAATTTAAAAAAATTAGAAACTTACTAGATTTGATTCGTCTAATTTAATGCAATAAAAATACCTGGGGCATTTTATTTAAAAAACTGAAAAAAATACGTGTAGCACAAAACTAGGACATCTGGCAACGGTGCCGATATCACTATTTAATTCCACATGTCGAAAACACCTTAAATATTAAATTTGTTAAATGTTACTTTGGCGGTTTTAAAGATATTTAAAAGTTGCGGTACTTTTAACTAACCACGTATGTAACGGAAAGTACATTAAGATTTAAATTTTCGAAACTATAAAGGATAGATATATCAAATGTGGTATTTTTGTAAATTTTTTTACAAAATAAATTTAATGGTGACATATTATACGGGGTATCCCATTTAAAACAAGTTTTCTTTTTTATTTTTCCTAAGTTTTTGATATTCATTCGTTTCTTATGCTCAAAAGTTTAAAAATAAAAAGTATGAAACGTTTATACAGGACGCTTTTTTCGATCCTTCTTAGTTATAGTTGGGTGGTAAAATATAAATGAAAACACTATACCTGCGATCCCCCTTTTCTGAAAGATTACAGTTGGAAAGCAAAAAAAGTCCTAACCTTTAAATACCGTTCAGGCGAACTTGTACCTGCGAGACTCTTTTTCTTAAAGAAAGCAAAAACTCCAATATAGTTGTTAACCCTAACAAGTGCAGAAAGTTATTTTTCGCAAAAGTTAGAATCAATATCTTTTCTACATATATAAAAGAGCCAAGTTATACATTCATTAAAGTTTATTTTAAATTAAAATCTAACAAAATTTAATTATATTTAATTTATTAAATAATATTATTTATATGAATGTTAAAAGAACATTTTATAGCTTTTTGTAGAATAACAGCCGAATTTAGGTGTTGCCGTGTAGCTAAAGGATTGCTGGCTTTACTGAATTGTCGAGCAAAATTATTTTTTTCTTTTCCGGAATCTTTTATGCATCCCTTCGCAACAGTGATAGATTTTTACCCACCCAGGCTCTTAATACTTGTAATATCTTCTCCAGAATTAGCCAAAAATGTTTCAAAGGAGCGCTTTAAACTATCAACTAACCAGAACTAACGAACAAAAAGTTTTAAGTAGGCCGCAATTTCGGGCAAGGCAGTTTTCCAAATGAATTTGTTCCAGTACATTAAGTACTGCACTTTTTATTTTAAAGTTGTACAAAAAACGATAATGAGAGGTTTCTAAAGATCTCAATGATGTATATTTTTTAACAAGCTTAAAATAACTGCCGTTGTTCACTTTATTCGAGATCACAAAAGCTCTGAAGGGGTGATTTTTAGAATCATTTATCTTTACTTTGATGTAGTTTCCTTCATCCTCGATGTCGTCTAAGGTTTTATTTGTAAGTTCTGCTCGTCTGCAAGCTCCTGCCATTTCAAAGTAAGTAGCTACTTTAATTACTAAATAAACCTTATCTGAAGCTTCTTCCAAAAATTTTGCAATATCTTCTTTACTACAAACTGTTTTTCTTATTTTTAAAACAGCTATCATGGAGAATCGGGATCCAAGAGTATTTGGCTTTAAAATTTTACTTAGTTCCAAAAAAAAAAAAAAAATAAGCAAGCAAAACCTTCCTTCTTTTTAAAATTTGTGGTTCCCTTTTTACGAGCCAACTGAATAAAATAGTTATACTGTTTTTTAACCTTATAACCAACCAAACTAAGCTGGTGAGCTTGTTATTGCTTTTTTCTTTTTTTTTTTTAACACCTTCACACCTTTAATCTTGTGGGCGTCACATTTAAAAGTATTCTTAACTGGCATGGACACGTTGTATCTATAACCACGGCAACTTCAAAAAGCTTGGATTTTACTTTCGAGCCAAAAAGTATTTTTCCCCTTCTAATTTATACACTTTGTATGTGTCCCAAATCCGACCTCCTTGGAATATTGTTCTCATATCTGGGGCATGGCGTCCCCCACAACCCTAAGCATTTTTGATTTCATTCAAAGAAGAGCTGTTCGTCTCATTAATGATCCTTCACTTACAGAAAGGCTTCCGTCTCTTGCCCATCGTCGGGCTGTAAGGGATTTATTGCTTTTTTATCGGTACTTCCATGGCTTCTGCTCTGAAAAATTATCCAGTATAGTTCCTCCGCTTACGGTTCCCACCAGAGAAACTCATGGTGCCGCGCGTATGCATCCCTATACGGTCCAACTGGACAGGCCCCGAACTTCCCACTTTATTCGTTGTTTTATCCCTAGAGTTTCTAGAATGTAGACCTGCTGCCCGCTGAGGTCTTTCCTCCCCCCACCCCGAAATCTTCAAGTATTTAAGTCCCGTGTCAACAAACTCCCTCTTACCTCGCTTAAGGTACCCACGGTACGTTAGTATTTAGGCTTTTAGCCTTCGTGGTTTGTCCAAAGATAAAAAAAAAATAAAAAAATACAAACAAATTTTATTTCTTTAATAACCTTATTGAAATGTAAACAAAAGATTGGTAATTTACCTGATTTATACTTGTAATAATGATTTTTTAAAATGTTTTCAAATTTTAATTCATATTTAATTATTTTTAAAAATTTTATTATTAATTATTAAGAAACAGCCGATATCGATTATCTATCCGTCAAACTCTTCCCGTGTAATAATGTGGTCGAATAAAGTGATTGGTGCCAGTCACTTTAGGGCATATTCTATAGTTAGCTCTAGGGTTTGCAACGTCAATTGTTTTGGGCAGTAGGCGCATTAATATAGCAGAGCTAATTTATATGAAAATCGGTTTAAGGAAAACCTTAAAACGTCACTTCTACTATGACTATCGACATAAAGTGTTGAGTCGTCGTCGTCAAGACGTCGTAAAGTGATCTGTCAAATCTAAAAGCATCTTTAAATCTTTTATTTTAACTTCTTTTTTCTTTGTGATATCTCACATATGCTTATGCCTAAATACCAGTATATCATAAGTGCCAGGCTATTGCATGTTTAACCCATTTTTTTATCCTGTTCCGTCAGCGTTATCCAAACATGCAGTTGCATTTCACAGCACCTTTTAGACAACGCGGCAGTGCCACCACGGACGTTATTTTTAAAATAACTACTACCTAGGATTGGCAAAATACTACACAAAGGCTTTGTTACTACCATCTGTGAGGTGACCAGCTATTAAAAACCCGGTGAATGGAACCCGAGTCGCTGCAATAAGACGCTGGTACGTTAGTCCCTACAGCAAGCTCGCCAATTTTTTTTTGTCATGGTAGTACATTTATTAAAAAAGTACCAAGTACTATAATATAAATTTAATAATTCTTTTTTAATAGGTTGTTAATATTTTGATAAATAGTTTATTTTTAGGGGTGTTGATGGTAGTCTTCTTAGTTTATTTAGGGTTTAACGCTGAAAAACGAGGACTTTTGTATTCTGATTTTTCTAAGACGCAGTAAGTTTTAATGGGTTTTATTTTTTTGTTAAAGATAATTTTGTTTGATTTTTTCCTTTTAAATTTTAGTTGGTCCTGTTATTGCAATTAAAATTTAATATTTTATGTTTGGGTTTGGACTAAAATACCTTAAGAAAGGGGTATGTACCGTCTAATTTTAATTCTTTCTTGTCCAACATCAATGCACTTTTACTTCAATCAAACAATATTATTTAAAAGATTTTTGGTAACAGCAAATGTTAAATTTTAAATATTTTTAGAATATTCAAAAAATGTTTATTAAACCTATATGGCTAACCCTGTATAGGTAGGTTTTTGTAATGTGTTCGTAAATATATCTGTATTTTACGCACTTAGGGATATATTTGAAGGTTTTATATGCATCAGTGTTGTTTGTAAATTGGAAAAAATACATTGGTACTATATTAGAAATAAATCACATTGGTTGTTTTTGCAAAAAAAAACTTTAATCATAGGGTTCCACTAGGAATCTGGAAATTACGCTAAAAGTTTTTTTTTTTAGTCAGAGTCAATTGAAAGTCCAGAAACTTCACTGGAAGGGTTTTCTCCGACTTGACTGGTAGTCTAGAAACTCTACTGTCCAGCTAGAGGCAAGGTTTAATTTCATTTGGGAGTCTAGAAATTCACCTAGGACATTAGCTATCCATCCTTTACAGCTGAAAGTAACATCTTCAATAAAGGTCAGATTTTTTAACTTTAAAATTAAATAATAAACAAACGCATTTTTTTAAGCTTTAAAATAACTTTTTACATAAATGATTTAATTTAATAAGGATAAATTATAATACAATATATTTTTATATTATTTTCTTGTCAGGACAGAAACTTCATGAATTTCCCTGCGCGACTAAAATAAAAACAAATAATTAACGTCATAATTTTTTTAAAGAAATATAAAGGTTTAAATAAAGTCCCATTGATTACCTGTAGAACGGCAGTTCAAGAATAATTTGTTTTCTTGTTTTAAATTTTTTATAAATTATTTATTTTTTAGGGGCTTTTATCAAGTAACTGGTTTTGTATAATTTTTTAAAAAATTTGGTGTGTTTAAACAGAAAAAAAGGGATAATATATATAACAAGATATATATTAATTATGTTTTATTATTAAGGACCAATAGTAATGTGTATGTGTATATTAATCCTTACGTGCAATTTTTGTAATACAGCTACTAACGGGACGTCCTTTAGGTGCTGCGCAATATAGCACTATTTTCTTAGCATTACCAAGTTTTTTTTATAACAAAATATTTAAAGAAAACTTAAAAAAGTTAGTCTTGGCAGAAATAAAAACAAACACACACACATTTTTGTTATACGGAGTGAGTTTTTTTCGATGTTTAGCACAGTGATCTCAGAAACCGCTGCAGCTACAGAGGTTAAATGGGAAAAGAGAGTAGTTTTTAGAGCATTTTGTTTAGTCAAAAAAAAAAACATTTCTTACTAGCTATTTTAAAAAGACATTTTTTCAAAAACTTTTTTACCTGTGTTTAATATTCGGAATAAAAAAACGTGTAAATGCGAAAATTTGTAGATAATTGTCTTCCTAATAAAAAGGTATAATTCAATATTTAATGTGGTAGTACATTGTTAAGCTAAGACATAAATTTGCATTTTTTTTTAAATGAAAACCGTAATTGGTTTTTACATTTTTAAAAACCCTTTTTATGAGCTTTTTAACGATGTATGGCAAGCAATATATTAAAACCCTAAAATTACCATCTATTTCAATACAGAAAAAATAAATTAACACAAAAAGTACTTTAAAAAATAAAAATGCCAACATAAAAAAATACAACTTATTAAAATAACATTTTTTTTTAACTCATTCGACACACAATTTTTTGCTGTAAAAAACGTAGGCAGTTTGCCTTCTTTACTTTCAAGTGTAAGAATAGCTAGTCCTTTTTGCCATCGTTTATTGTTATTTTCTTAAATGAGTTTGGGTCAGACCCAAAGTACTTGATCTTGTTCGTCCAAATACACGTGTATTTTTTGCTCTCCTGACAAGATGTGGTTTGACTCATTAAAATTAAATTATTTGACAAAAATTGTTTTACTGATTTTCTTATAGTTTCTTAAACATTTTTGTAACTGCCAAGTATTATAATAACAACAAGCAAATACTAATTTTAAATAACCTTTTTTAAAATCCATTACATTTATGTAATAATGTAAACATGAAAGTGACGTCTGCTATGCGATCTTTTATATTAAATAAAAACCAACACGATGTGCTCTGATAACTTTCTATTGACGACAGACTAAGCAGCAGAAACTAATAAATTATATAATAACCAAATATGTAAAACGGTTCTATTACAATAAAAATGATGAAGGTTGTTTACTAAAATAATTCGGTAAGTACTAGCTACAAGATCGCACCAATCTTCTCGTCAATCAGGGGTATTGGTCGGACAAATAATAAAATCTTTGGGTGTAGCGTATAGGAATAAATATTTTGATGAAAATTTCACGTGCCCAACGATTTTATTATTTGTCTGATCAATACCCCCGATTAATAACAAGATTATTGAGATGTGGTAGCTAGGACCGAATTATTTTTTAGCTTTTAGTACACAACCAACATACCTATTATTGTTATAAAAACCTTGAACATATTTTTTATACAGTGAGGATATTAAAATTCCTCCCCCTTTATCTTTTAAATGGGACAAGATATTGAGATCGGGTAAAATTGGGGTAAAAGGGTGTCACTTTTTTGGCATAAAAATGATTTTGGTCACGTGGTCTAGTGCCAAGGAGGGTGCCACTATCGACTTTTTTTAATGAAAAGGGGGTTATGTAGCACCTTTTTTAAAGGCTTTTTTATTATTTAGTCATTACCGTTTTATTTTTAAAAATCGGCCAATTCGTTTTAGAGTTACCAGCGTTTGAAGCTTAGCTCCAATGGGATTTTAAAGTTCTCGCCCCCATAACCTTTGAGTAGAACAAGATATCAATGTCGGAGAAAATTTGGGTAAAAGGGTAATACTTTACCTACTTTTTGACATGAAAATATTTTTTGTCGCATAGCCTAGTGTCAAGGGGGCACTAACCTTTTTTGTAATGAAAAGAGGGGGCCATGCAACGTTTTAAAAGCTCTTTAATTCTCTACCTATTGACACTTTGTTTTTTCAAATCGGCCATGATATTCTAGACTTACAAGCCAATTTCATTAAAACCGCATTGTTTTTCAATATTTAAGACAACGGTTGTAAGTCTGGAACGGCTGGATCGATTTTCAAAAACAAATCGGCTTTAAGTAGAAAATCCTTTAAAACGAGGTACTACATGGCCCTTTTTATTAAAAAAAGTTGTTTGTGCTAAGTGACACCATTTTACCCAAACATTACCTGATCTTGGTATCTTGTCCCATTCAAAAGATAAAGGGGGAAAGGACTTTTAGTATCCTTACTCTATTTAATTTATTGTCCAGTTTTTAGTTTTGTTGTTGATTGATACTTCTCATTCTATATTATTTAATGCCTCACTATGACTAACCAGAACTAACTCACGATTTTAGTATTTGTTTGATCAATATCCCATACCCATGCTTAAATCTGGATTTTAAGTTAAAGCAATACTATATTTAGATTATTTAACCTACCTACACTGTCAAACATATTTTTGTTTCAGAATAAGCTCTATTTTACTAATCAAGCACTTTTATTAGATAACTATATTAAGGTTATTTTTGCCCTAGCTTAAAAAATACATGGAAACATATATTTTTCATAACGTTACTAACTGCAGTTTTATATAATGAATCCAACGACGTAAAATATAATTAAAGCTTGAGACTCTTTTTTATTTTATTTCTTTTTTTTTTGTTATATTATGTACTTTTTTAAAAATTAATAAATTACACCTTAGTATATCGTAAAATGGTGTAGAAGTTATAATAAAAAAACCAAAATGATAAAAGAAATGTATTGTTTCACACACAAATAACATAAAAAAGTCTTATTTGCTCTATTTTTTTTTCTAAAAGCTAGTTAAGCGTATAGACTAGTTAAGGAATAATAATAAACATAATAAACAAAAAACGACCGATTAAATTAAAAAATTTAATATTATCAAAGACAATTATAGTTAGTGAAACTATAATTGTCTTTGATATTATACAGGATGTCTTATTTAAAAATAAAAATAGGAAAAACCGGAACTTGAAAAACTTTTTATTTATTTATAAAAATAACTTTTTGGTAGTGGAACAACCCCACGATGTTTTACTTACATCGATAAAAAAAAATTAAATAAGGTAGCCAAACAGTAATCCCGTGGACTCCAGTATAAACAAATTAGCAAAGCCAAAGCAAATCGATAATATTATTTGCTCTTAAATTTAAATTTTAGTAAACATTAAGAGTTAAGCCAATTTAAGGGAATTTATTTTATTTTACGATGTTATTTTCTCAAACGCAAAATTTAAGCTCTTTGTTTAGGGGGATTATATCAATGCCGGTGGTGTGGTATTTATAATACACGCCATGCATTCTAGAATGTTACAAACCTTTATACATTTAATATAAATTTAAGTAGCTTTGTGATAGGGATTAAGAACTTGGCAAAGTACTTTAATCAAAATAGATACGTTAATTTTAAACTTTAATTATGAACATTAATCTCTGAGTGTAATACGTAATTTAAATAAATTTGATCATAAAGCAAGTTTAAAAGAGAAAAAAGCAATCTATATATTTAAAACGCGAAGCCAAAATGTGCAGACACTTCCGTAAAGACTTCTACTGCACCAATTTACATGATCTTTTTTACGATCCTCTGCGTTCTGAGACGTCTCAAAGCTATTTTTTTTAAATGTTTTATAGCCCATTTTTCTTTTTAAAAAAATGTATTATAGGCACCCACTGGTACATCAAACCAAGGATGATAAATTTAGCAGGAGTACTGAATTCCATGTAAACCTGGGTCGTCAACCAGTGATTCATCATTTAAGCCCATGTTCGCCTAATTTTGTAAAAAAATATTCTCCGTATTTCTTTGTTAACAATAATAAATGTAATGGTAGTTTTTTTTTTCATATTCTGTTTGTTCTCTTGGCTTTCATTTCAAGTTAAACTGGTTTTACACTTATCAAACTTCTTGTCAAATAAGTTGAACCAAGTTTACCTTAAATAAATTTGATAATATACAACAGAAATTTGAATATCAAAGAAATTCAAGGTCGCCTTGTCTAATTTGTTTAAAGGATTAGAACACATCCTATTTTTCGTGCAATATATGCAAAACTTTAAAACTAACAAAATTAAAAATTGACAGTTGGCAACTAGCGCAACTACCTAACCTCAATTTTATCGTAATTGGTTTGGTGTTTGGTTTTTACCCTGATATTTGCTTCAGAGAATATTAATTTTCTATTTTTCACTTCTGTCTTCAAACAAATTGTATCAGATATTTGATTAAACTTATTTGACAAGAAGTTTCGTAAGTGTAAAACCAGCTTTAAGTAATTTTTACATAGTTTCTATTGTTTATAGTTACATTACGTGTTTATTAGGGTTAAGGTGCAAGTAAGTGCCGAGATTTTTAAGCCTGCAAACCGGGATATTTGATCCTTGGTTACATCTTGAATAGAATTTACTATTAAATTGTTATCAAATGGCATTCTTAAGTTTATCACCCTTAAAATGAAACAACATCAAAAAGCAACATGTGGTTGCCTATTGTAATTTCGGCCCGTTTAACTAATTTACTTTTGTAAGTGTAATTCGGTATATTACTTTAATATACCCTATAAAAAAAAAATTTGTTGCATATTTAAAAAATAACTTAACTTTATTATTGGTAATTGCAAACTTCAAAGTAACTGTCACCATATTTTAAACCAAAATACTTGGTGGTAGCTTGGCAATTCTTACGACAAAACAAAGAATTTTTGCCTGTTACAAAATAAAAATATTTACTTATCTTCCTCCACCAAGCCATAAATACTGCTGCAAGACTTGCCCAAAATATTGCTTGCAGCTGAGATCGCTTTAAACCTACAGTTTTACAAACAATTTACATATTAAAAATATATATATATATATATATATATATATATATATATATATATATATATATATATATATATATATATATATATATATATAGGGATGTAAAATTTTATTACGTGTTATTTATGTTGTTAATAAAAACAAAACCGTCTTACCGTCTTTTATAGGGTAATTTTGGTGCGTTTGAAAGGGGTGCTATTACTAAAAGAGTTAAAATTTATAGGATATTAATTATATTTTATATTACAAATATGCGGCTCAGCTCTTCGAGTGTTTAAACCTTTTTAGCAAATTCGACAGTAAATAATTTTAAAGCATACAAACACAAAAACATTTAAATTAGGTATTTAGGATCAACTTTGTTATAAGTGCAAAAACAAAATTGTATAAATTGGCAAAAGAGTAGCATTTTAACGCTCTTAAAGATCAGGAAAAACAATTGACAATCATGTTTTAAGTTACAGAGAGAAATGTGTTTTTTAGATAAAACACTGTATATTTTATCATTACTTAAAAAGCTTTAAAGAAGCTTTAAACAAAGTTCCCAGATAATATTTTACTATCGTTATTTAATAAAACACCTAGTTAATTGTATTTCCACTAAAACGTTATTTTAAAGAGCTAAAAAATATTTGTATATCTTTCCCTTTTTGTTTTAGAACACAAATTTCCATTAAATTGTACAGAATTATTTATTTTCAACTAAATATGGCCTTATTTTTAAACTTTCCTGTTCTTTATTAAAAACGAATATAGCAACTCCGTGTTTTTTGTAGAAATAAATACTTTATTCAAAAAAACTTTTAAAACAAAAACAAAAGAGTAACAGCACGAACGACGTATTTTTAAATGGAATACCCCGTTCACTTTTATTTTAATGGATAGAGATTTTTACGAGGAATTTGGTAATACAGAGGTTGCTCGGTTTATTTTCTACGGTTCTAATAAAATTGTTTAAAAACTCCATGTTACCAAAAGATAGTTTTACCTGAATAAAAACCTGGCTGCCACTGGTCACAAGTGCTTATTTGTCAAAGCTAAGAATTTCAAAAATACGTTAATTACTTTTTGGAGTAGTTTTATAATGAGGTTAAAATGCATATAATCTAATCTAAATCGGTTTGTTTTTGTTTCAGATGTTTTGCTAATTTTATTATTAAATTATACACAAAAAAAAATACACAAAAAGGCGGCTATATTCATTTTTCAAAAAAGTACAGGGAAGTTCCAAAATAATGTTTATTACTACCAGAACTAACCTATTTAGGGTGGCCGTTATTTTCCAAATTGGATTTTATTTTACAAACCCCCTAAAATTTTTAGGTTATGACCTACAAAAAATATTAGACCCAGACTAGCTTTTTTTTAATACTTTTCCCATTTAAATAACATGGGATTTTTTCACTTTTGCAGTTAATTTCTTTTTACTAAAACAAATATAGCTTAAAACATGTAAACAACTATTTTTTGTAGTAAGCTCTACAAAAATGTTTTTTGTAATAAATTTATTTGTTAATAAATTTTCTTGTTAAAAAGTTATTCAATAATGCAGTTATATTTATATAGTAAATTTTTTCTAATGTAACGAAATATATATTTTGTTGGTATTAAATCACTTTTATCTAAATTATAAATTATTTTTATTAATTAAAACATATTTAAACAATTTTTGAATCATCATCTACTGGATTGTTCCTCGAATATTACCTCCTTGGTATTTAACGTTCGGTAGTGAAACTAATAACGTAATAAACCCAACAGAATGCAACACCAAAGGTAACACAATTTTAAAAGGAATTTGGCCAAATATTAATAAGTCATGAAATAAGACAATAGTAATAAATTCGGCTTTTTATAAATAAAATGGGATTTGATAAAGTAAATTAATAGGTTTTAGTTGTTTATTATAGTTTTAGTATCAGGTAAATGTTCTTGTGTTTAAATTGTATAGTTCCAACCATTACCACTAGAATTATCATATAGTAGTGAGGGGGAAGGTTCGTCCATGTTTAATTAAACACAAGGGATCATTTTTCCTCTAACCTTTGACAAAGTAAGGTGTCTGTGTAATATTCTTTTTAATTCTATTCAATCACAATTTCTACTATTTTAGAGATTTTATGGTAAATTTAAGATTTTTAAATACTTTTAAAGGGTAATTTCTTTGCGATGTAAAACTAAAAATTAAATTTTAACATATATTTAATATTTAATTTAACTTATAGGAAAATTGTCAATATTTTAATTTTGTTCTTAATACCTAGCAATATTTCTTATGTTAAACTAAATATATAAGAAGTAAATTACCCATTTCTTAAATCTATTTTTATATCCTTAAGAATTTTTATTAGACGAATCTTCTTAAATGCACACTAGTCCGATGCTACTAGTTATTATTAAATTTTAATTGGTAAAACAATATATCAGACATTTGCTTGTTTTTATTCAAAAGAGACTTTTAAGTGGTCCAGGACTTGAAAGGGATAAACACCTGCTTGATAAACCACCATTGCTAAAATTTAACCGAGGAATCCCAGACTCACACTACAGTTAGATTACCTTTGTCCAGAGACGCTTCAAATCAAATCTGGATATTGGCACTTTGTACAACCTGACTTGCTGGAGACGTTTCTATGGTGACAACAAGCAATACAAAAATTATTTTGAAGTAAGGTAATAAATCCATCTTATAATTTTATGCTATTCTAAAGAGTATAGATAACTGCACAATGTCTAAAGATATTTTTTTGTATAAAAAATAATTTACAATTTTCATAATAATAACCTAAATTTATAAATATTTTTCATAATTTAAATTAAATTGTAATTGTTTTTTTTATATTATTTTTGCCTTACCTTTTTCTCGCAAGCAAACAAAATTTTAAAGTATTCTAAATACTTTAAGGTTTCTAATGACCTTCTGATGATGGTCTACGAAAACGAAACGTCGCAGTTCAAATAAAATACCACCATTAGATAGAGCAGAAAAGTGGCAATGCAAAAGTGCAATTTATTTTTAAATTCGATTTTAGATAAGACCAGGAAAAACATAAAACCAATTTCTAATTTCTTGGTTTTTCCGGGATATCTCCGAAAATACTCGGAATTTTAAAACTTTCTAAACCGTATATTATTAGGCATATAAAAACCTCAACTTTTTTCTTATTTAACTGATCTTGTATCTCTTACCATTTCCAAGATGCCCATACTGGCCCTCCTTATCTTGGACACGTTGTATATAAAAAGAAAAAAGTTATATATAACAGTCGTAACCATCTCGCTATGAGAGAACATAGATATATTTTTTAAATCTTTGTAATACTCTTAAAGAAATAAGCCGTAATTATAAATTATTTATCTTGTATTTTTTTCCCTTCTAAGAATTTTAAAGTTTGTTTCACCCTCAATACATGCACACTTTAATTGGTAATTCTTTAGTTTTAGTTCTATGAAACAATCACATTTTTTTTTGTTTACGCTAAAATACCTTTGGCTATTCTTGTCATAAAAGACGTACATTAAACTAGACCAACAAAATCCAATTAATTTTTTTAAAAATATATCAAAAATATTCTTTAGCGTGACAAAAAAACCGAAAAAATTTTAGCCGTTAATTTTAATATTTAGAGGTCCCTCTCCTTTAATTTAGATTTTTTATTTGTACTTTAATTTTTGCGTCAAAGCTTCCTAACTATCAAGGTAAAAAAGTTTATGTGCACATATATCTTAAGAGAATTAAATTGTCTACAAAAAACGTCTCATTTACAATTTTGGCCAGACAAACCGTTTTCGAGTAATCAAGCTTTAAATATTTATATATTTTTGGATTAACCTTTTTATTTTGAAATTTTGTAACTAACACAAAAATAAGCATATAGAAAAAAACAACATGGATTCTGAAAGGAAATTTAATGCCCCACAGAAAAAAATTTTTGAAGTTTTTTATAAAATTGCTCTTTTAAAAGTTATTCACAATTTAAGTTAAAGAAAAAATTAAATAATTTTTTTTATTTTCATACGTTTTTTTACGCTTTGGAACAAATAAATAGATTAAATTATCTAAAATCAAAATTTAAATTATTTTGCCCAATATATATATATATATATATATATATATATATATATATATATATATATATATATATATATATATATATATATATATATATATATATAATACAAAATATTTTACTCCCTTTAAAGACAGTTAAAAGAAAACGTCCTGCTTTTCTATGCTATCCACCACGACTCTCTCCCCAGACCGGTTTCGCCTGCCTTACAGGAACTCCTCAGTGAGGCTGTATCGAGTCGTGGTGAATAGCATAGAAAACCAGCGTCTACTTATTAGACAAGTTTCGTTGTCCAGTGGTAGGATATTAAGTTACAGAAGTTTTTTTGTGGAAAATTATCTTTAAGGTAGTTGTCGTAGTATCGAAGAACCGTCAGAAAATTATAAGTTTTTGTCTACCTATTAAAGACCGTAAAACATAATTACCCTTGAGATTTAAAGTCGATTTACCACTTAGAATCTTAGATAAATATAATTAAAAATTGAATATTTAACATGGATAGTGTACGCTCTTTGTAGTTCTGTTTCCGTTTTTAGTTATAAAAAATAAATCAACCGTCAGATATTTTTAAAAACGAACAGGCTTTTAATAGATTTATTTTAGGTTTAAAAAAATAATTGTTTTAACCATCTAATCATAACCAAAAAAACGGTTTAAAATTTAACAATTTTTTAAAATATAGTTACTAGTAAATCGGGCAGAAACAGCTTGGCAATGCTGTTGTAAGAGAGTTATTGCAAGTTGCCTTATAAGGATCAAGTTTATTTAAATAGTGCTTTTATTCATATTTAAGAATTGTTGCACTTTATATTGATCAGTGTTGATTTTTTCAATCGGAGTTTAATATTTCTGGGGAGGGGAGGATTCGGAAGTTACCAAAAAATAAAGTACCTCCAAAAAGTTAAAGAGCATAAAAAAGTATTTCCACTTACTTACATCAAATTTTGTCGTGGTAAGGGGTGATTTATTTACTCCGGTGGGGTGGGGGGTGGGGAATGTCCACCTCGGACCTACCGAATAATTATTATATTATATATAATTCAACGCTAATAATAATATTAGTATTAATTATAATAATAAAAAAATACTTTTTTAAGGCAGTACCTATTTATTATTTAACGCGGTTAGCGATTGGTAATATGGTCCTATTTCTTTTGTTTTTTTACACAATTTTAGTAATACAATTAAAAAAGCAAAGTTATAGGTATTTTTTACCCAAAAATATTACAATAGGCTCTTTGCCAAAATTTCACAATGGTAAAAAACTATTTTAATTTACGTCACCAACCCAAAAAAATTAAATTAAAAAAAAGTTGTCTATAGTTTTATGTAAATAATTTTTAAAGGTAATTAAAAATTATTTTACATTTTGCGAGTTTAATCAACTTCAAAATGTTGCCAGTTCTTGTGTAAAAGAGCCACGTTAAATAAATATGCCAAAAAAGGAAAAAGTAATAGAAACGGGATGTCGTAGCTCATATTGTTTGTGACGTAGGCACACTCTAATTACGTCATCGGACCATGCGGCGCTTCAAACAATTTTGCGAACATTTCCACAAAGATGCAAATTTTGGCATCATTACAAAAAATCTTGCAATTTTCGGGAAAATTTAAAGAAAAGGAATAAAATCCCATCTATCTACACCGAACATTTGCTACCTTAGGTTTACATGACTAAGGGCCTATTGTAGTCGACAGCCGTTCGGTTACACGAACAATTTCAAAGTAAAAATTAGATACTGTTAAGACCAAAAAAATTACAAATTAAAACCGGCATAAATAGAGCCAGGCAGTATCCTTATTAAGGGAGTCCCTATTTCACCATGTATCTGCGCAAACTCCGTTGTCAAATTTTTTGATATTTTAAAAATAATATAGAAACATCCTGTGTTAAAAATTAAAATATCTAGCTTTAAAAATGCGATCCTTACAATGTTTTAAATTTTCCTTGTTTTGTGACTCACTCTGTATAAATGCTGGAAAACTAATAATTTGCAATATGTTTTAACTTTTATAGTAGACTTGAGTCCTGATGTTAGATTTCTAAAATTACTTACCATTTTTTAATAAAAGCCATAAAACCGCTAAAAGACGTAAAAATAAACTTTGTATTGTCTCCATTTTTTTGACCATTTCTAGTAGGAATAATTTTAATAGAAGGCCAGATAAAAAAAGGTTTTGCTAGATATTTCCTATAGTATTCTGCCGTCCAACGGAAAAACACCGTACGTGAATAGGCTTATAATATGCACATAAGGGGTTTTTCTATTGGACGGAAGTATTATTTTGAATTAAAAGTAGTTGCGGTTCTGATGGTCATAATGCCGTCCGAAAGTGACCCTGTTTTTGCGGAAAAATGGCAATGTGTCCGAATGGTACCACTTACAGTACCCAGTTTCTATAGGCTTCAGAAGGTTATAAAGGCGCATAGGTACCAGAAATTTTAGGTGGCTAACTTTAAAAATGCAACCCGTAGCGTGCTTTATAGAAATGACATTTTTTCTCCGAAAAATAGCGATAGTGCCTGAACGGTACAACCTACGATGTCTTATTCCAATAGTCTTGAAAAGGCTGTAAAAACCTTAATTGTACAAAACTTAAAGTTGCTAGCTTAAAAAACGCACATACTACTCTAAGCGATATAAGCGCTTCTAATAATACCGGATCCTCCTAGTAGGGCAACTTGAAATACTTTATATATTATTTTATATATTCTTTTTCTTTTTGGCAGCACAAAACACCCGTTAAAAAAAATGCGTATAAGCCATAGGTATGTAATGTTTTATTGGTATTTAATTAATTTGAAAGCAATCTTGTGTGTATCATGGTGTTTTAAACTTTAAAATATGTTTCTCTTTAGGTTTAGCAAATGAAAACATTTAAAGTAAGGTAGTAATGTGGTTCATGTTTACTTTTTTGAAAAAAAAAAATAGGTAGGAAAGGAATGGAATGGTCATTTTTAGCAGACATTGTGATATGTGCAAACCAAGCTTTTAAATATGTGTTAGTAGCTAGTAATTTGTTTTAAAGAAGTTAATAGATTTGTTTGAGCAGAATGTTAAAAAAATGCTAGCAACAATCGTTAAAACGCAGGAATTGTGACAAACATAGGCAGAAACGTTGGCAACAGTTTTCTGCTGGAACGAAAAAATTACAAGGCGTGCATACTTCTTATACGTCCATACAAAAAAGTTTATGTTAAAAAATGGTCAGTAATGTTTAAACAAAGTTTTCTGAAACAACAAACAATTGTATAATGTTACAAACATGGCACTGCTAGAATTAGACGTGCGCATGATTCGAACGGTTGCAAACATTTCTGATAGCCTGCTGGAACAAATCGCGCGTAAGCGACATTGCCGGATCAAAACCTACAAAAATATGTGATAGATATTGTCCAAAAAAATCTGTCATCGGGTACACTCATGCATAAAAATTATTAATGACTTAGCATATTCAATATGTTTCTGACAATATTGTACCCCAGCAACTACCTTAACAGTATTTTTGCTGGATAAGATAACAATAATAAAATTTATTGAAAATACTTTACCGAGAAGTTATTGTCACCACATGAAGTTGCGTTTAGCTTTTTGTTCAATTTGCGTTAAATTCACAAATAATAAAAAAATGTTTAAGCATTTAAATTTGGCACGAAGTACTTGATTATACGGCTTAATAAGTTTTTCATAATTTTATTGCAAACAAGAAGCGATAGTAAATAATACAAAAATTTAAAAAAGATGAATTTTATAAATCTTTATCGTTAAATAAATTTAAACGAAAAATTTATTAAAAAGACATTTGGCTCTTTTTTAGAGCGTTAAATTTTCTACAAGAAATGGCTGTTCGACTATTTATAGTTTCATTTGTTTCAGTGAAAAAAAAGTGCAAAAATTTCATGTTATTTTGATGGTAAATGTATTATAGGTTAAGCACGGGTTAATGTGAATATTAAGAAATGGTCCGGGTCTAATATTTTTTTAGGTCATAACCTAAATATGTACATACAGCTCTAGGACGTAGTATCAAATTACTATAACTTATGGATGGCCATATTTTCAAAGCTATAAGAATTGGTGGGTTCCTTTGTTGTTTAGCTCAGAAACCCGATGGTCAATTGTTTAAGTATTTAATCTTTAATGTTAAAAAGCGTCAAAAATGCCACCAGTTTGCTAACTTTAAGTTTTTTATATTTTGAGTAAAAGTGAAGTTACCAGTGGCGAACACTTTTTTTATCTATTTTTTTACATTTTCAAGCTTTTTAGTATTGAGATAAATGATCCCTATCAGATATTATTTTTATATTTACTAAAGGTTAAAAATGATACTACTCAAGTGTGCACCTTACTGGTTTTAATGTTTTTTCCTGCAAAAATATATAAACCTAAAATTTATAACAAATTGTTTGCTTTACCAAATATCACATAAACTTGTTAATAATACATATTTGTGGGGCTATAAAAACACTTTTACAAAACAACCATTAGCATCAATAAATTCTGAATGTTTGTTTCTTACTGCCATTAGGTATAGAACTTTCTGAACAAAAACACTTTGCAAAAAGCTAAAACAGGGGTTAAGCCTTGTAAGGCAAATAAAAAATGAATCAGGAGTGGCAAAGGCTATAAGAAATATTCGTGTTTCAAATTTTATGCGTATTCGGATAAAACAATAAATTACTGAACAAGAAAAAGTTGGTAATTCGAATTTAACAAACATTTTTATTTATTTTATTATTTTTGGCCCTTTAAATATTTCTTTTGCAGGGTTGTGTTTGCTAGAGATACACAGCTAAAAAATTAATGGAACATTAGTAACTTTTTAAGTGTAAATATATTAGGATAAAGCCTGAAACTTCCAAAGGGCAAACATATTCTTAAAAAAATAAGTAGACGTATACAGGTTAAATTAACGAAAAACTTGTAGTGATCTTTAATAAAAATCTTTTAGCTATACTAAGTATGTATATTTTGTATATATTAGATTCTTTTAGGTTTGTTTATATTTTTTTAAATGTTTATAAACAAATAATAAAATTAATTTATAATATTATATATAATTTAATAAAAGTTTTAAATTTTTTGAGCATAGAGGCTCCTAAATGACAAAAAAGAAAAGAAACAAATACATAACCTGGTAGAAACGACTTCTTGGCTGGTTACTTTAAACTTACGGAGTCTCCGAAAAATGGATAACCCCGGGTCGCAATGAAGACGGTGACACGTGTTTCATCCTTGTTGAGAATCATCACAACTGCTGTACATTGCTGACAACCAACTCGACTATGTTTCTAGTCGCCCAAACATAATCCCTGTCGAAACCAAGGGAGTAAGTTTAGACGGCCAGAGCCATCTCGCCAAGCAATTCCAAAACAACCAGCCAGAGCAACTTTAGGTTAAGACGGTGAAAAGGGCGCCATCTAGGTGTATATGGCCTAAGTTTATACATATATATATATATATATATTTCCATCTGAATAACATCCAAGGGCCCATGCCATATACGGTACATATTGTAGCCTTTCGGCGTCCTTAATGTATGTATTTTCTACATATTCATCACAACAAAGCGTCCCGCAGTGATGCCAAGTTTTTATGTAAAAAACTCTAAAAGAATTCTTACCGCATAGACGGACTAACAAAAATATGTAATTACTAAGTTCTTTTCGAATCACATCTTTAAGAAGAAACCATTAAAAAAATGCTACTGCATGGTCAAGGCAAAAATCCAAAGTTACTCAAAAATAAAGACTGGCCAAAATTAAAATTGTTTTTGCAAAATTAATAAGTAAATCAAAAAAGGTAAAAATAGTTGTATGTGCAGTACCATAATCCTGTTGGGGTTTAACCTGAAAGTAGAATAACTATAATTAAATAAGTATAAAACCAGTTAAATTGTATTGTTAATTAGGTATAATAAAAAATTTACTTATTAAAATTTATTGCTTTTGATTTTAAACATACAGTATGGCTCAGTAAGTGTGCAACAAATTGTTTGGTTAAAAATATATTTTTTTAAAAGGCAATTAGGTTTTGAAGTTTGCTGACCCGCAAAGTATCTACAGGGTGGTCTAAATCACACCCTAGCATAATTGTGATGATATATATATTTTTTATTTACGGATATATGCTGATTTTGGACAGGGTTTTGAACATTAGCCATTGGCAATAATTCAACCTATTTAGTTTTAAATTAATTAATAATAAAAGAAACTCAAGGACCCGAGGAGTGAGTGAATGGGGGTGCTGGGCGAGTTAAAGTAGTGTAAACTCAGATAATGCTGTAACATGTAAACAAATTAGAAATGGAGAGCTAACTTTAACATTTTCTAATATCATTTTTCAATATCATGGCCCACTATACGAAATTGAATGTAAAAATTTCAATTTGGAGTCTTGAAATATATAATAACTATTAAGTATTATATATTTTCAACAAGGTTTTGTCTACAATAATTTACTAAATAAAAATACGTAGAATGTAATAAAAACACAAATTTTACTTTGTGTGGGTGAAACAGGGTGACAAAATAACAAAGTAAAATTTGTGTTTTTATTACATTCTACGTAAAAATGTATTGTCACAAAGTAACGGACTACTCAATAGATTCTTTAAATAAAAATAAACAAAGTGTTTCCTAAGAAAAATCATATGTTTTGTTCATATCTCGAAAAATATATTAAAAAATTCTACCTACGGCACTGGATTCAAGGTACAAACATCTACTATATTTACTTTTTGGAATTCAAATTAATATGGTTTAATCCCCCAAATAAATTCCAAAACAGTTAAGGTATATTTACTTGCACTTTTGATGTTTTACGTTTTTAAAACAGTCCTACAGGATGTGCCAAGTTGAAATTAAAATGAATTACAACTAAGTATTTTCTTTGGCCTGTTGTTAGGGCTAAAACGTTTAGTCTATATTAAAATATATTTTTACCTAATTATTGGTATAAGACAACTACAGGGTGATGAAAAAATAGAGTTAGTGACCTACATGTACAGGGTATTTAGAAAAAATAAAAATAAAGATCAATTAAAAATCACCTTTTCCAACAAAAGTAAAATAATTTTTTTATTTTTTTAATGCTTACAACACAAGTTTTATAGCAGATTCATATTTTTAATATGAAAATACTCAGCACACAATGATAGAAACACATATTGGCGTCTAAGATAAAATTAAAAAACTAGATACCCATAAAGACTGGATAGATTCGTTTTCTTGCATTTCGTTGGCAATTTCGCATCGCCAAATATTTTTTTTTACTTAATTTATGTAATATAATTTATTAAGTAAAAACGTAGGGTATTTCATAAAAAAATCATATAATAAATTCATATTTCAACAAATTATTATTTTTTAAAAACTTTAACCACACAAAATGTCTAAGAACTGAAAAACAAGCACTGTTAAAAAAAATGTGTTTTGCCCTGTATGTTAAAAACACAGAGACCTATGAATTAATTTCATCAAAAAGCCAGCTTTCTTAGCAAAAACAAGATTGCTTGCAATTGTCACATGTGGAAATAAAAGGTGTTACAGAATGTTATTAGCATTGCGGGAACTTTTTCTTTTAAAAATTAGGTTTTTAAATGTTTTGTTAGAAATTATGTATTTTTACTTTAATAGGATTTATATGCAGTGTAACAAATTGGTGTTTTTAATTTTTTCAGTTTTAAAAAAATGTATTACCCTATATCTTGAAAACAAATAGTTTGCGGACCCATGTTGATATGAACTTTTCTTTATATCAAATCATATTAAATTTGCCCTTAAGATTTCTTAACAAAATTCTGTAACACCCTGTATAGGTCGCGTGGTTATTATGTTATGCCAGACCTAGGTACAAAATGTCAGATTTCTATCTCCGCTGCTCTTAAAGTGTCATTTTATTAGAAGTGAATAGGTCATAAAACTTGTGTTTGTGTGGTAAATATAGCAACGTTTCTTTATTTTGTTAAAAAAGATGATTGTCGATAAATCCCTATTCAGAATCAAGTAAAAAAAAGACTGTTCGTCTCATAAATGAACCTTCGCTTACAGAAAGGCTTCTTTCTCTCGCTCATTGTCGGCCTGTGGGGAATTTATTAAATTTTTTTATAGGGTCTTGTATGACTTCTAATCTGGGGAATTGTCCAGTATAGTTCCTCCACTTACGGCGGTTCCCAATAGAGAAACTCGTGGTTCCGCACGTATGAAACTCTATTCGGTCCAACTCGGACAGCGTTGGTGTAGGCTCTGGGCACAATAATTGCGCTGGATCCAGAGTCTAACGCCCGGATCTGTGATTTTTCAAATTATTTTTGTTGCTTTCTATGTTATACTTAAGATTTTCAAAGGGTTTCTTGCTAAATAAGTTTAACTTTTAATGGTGCTTATAGTATTCCATATTTGGGTACCCATTTCATATTTAGGTCATTTTTTTTAATTTTATTAAAATTGATTAAAGAACAAATATATGATTGTTAATAACTACTACAAAAAGTTTTTATTTATAATTTTTATACAAATTATGTGTAAAAAACATAATGGTATTTATATTTGGTCACTTTTATCTAAAGTAATATAATGTGCTTTTAAATATCCTTCAGTGACATCACGGTAGGCATCCTCAAATCAAAAATATTATTGGTGACCACCCAAAATTTTTATTAAAATATTACCAGTAGGGACGAAACTTTAAAATACTACAATCTTAAAGAATTTCACAGATGCCGATCTTCAATGCAAATGGGGCAGGGTCCTTTATTAAATTCCTAATAGTTGTAGTAAATTTTGTGCCAAAGTTAAGTTTTAGTAGAAATATACAATGCGTTAAAAAGCCACAAATTAAATTTTTAACAGCCTGTAGATTGAAAACGAAGACAAAAAAGTATATGTTTATAACATTTTTTTTTGTTTGATTACATTCTTTTGGCTTTATTACGTTCATAAATGGTAATATTCTCAATAAAGAAAAAAAACATAGGTCTTTGGGGCATACCATTTAATTCTATATAACATTTCTTATTATTATTTTGTTTCATTTTTTGAAATAAAGGGACTTTAGTTATATGTATTTAGTTTTCAATTTTTTGACATACCCTGTATATCCTTGAACTTTTAACAAAACTGACAATTGCTTGCACACTTAGAGAGACATACTGTATATTTTAAATCAAAAGCAAAGAATTTTAGTGGGTAAACTCTTAATATAACTTATCAGCAATATAATTTAACAGGTTTCATACTAATTCATTTAAAGCAATTCTATTCCAGGGCTCCACCCTAAATAGTGGTAAATCAAATTAATTAAAAGAAAAACATTTTAATAATAAGATAGCCCCAAAGCACATTTTTGTATAACTCATAAAGCTATACAACGTTCTTATTTTTTTACCATTAATTTCTAACCCCAAATAATAATCCATAACAACGATATACACCAACCCATATTGGACGCCGATGAATTAAATAATCTCGTAATACTGCTTTTCTGTATAAATAACTATAACCCTATTATTCTCCACTGTTGCCAAATACTAGGCACAAGCATCACGAAAATCAGACTTAAAGGACGCCTGGTAATCGACATACTGTAAAAAAATATACTCATCAGGAATATACAGCTGCTAGCGCTCTGCCGCCTACTGGAGAGTCCGTTGAACTAAAAATATACGAAATTTACATATTTTACTACCCTGCGAGCGTCCAGCCCAAACTTTGCCAGTACAGGAAAACTTTCGGGCGTCCGTATACGGACGCTTCGAAGCAGTGGACGCCTGGAAGATAGTAAGATGTATATATATATATATATATATATATATATATATATATATATATATATACTACTATATTTACGTCAAACATATAAATTCATTTGTTATTACCGGTGCTTTTACTTAATTTTTTTAATAATTATTTAATTTGCTGTCCTTAAGCGTTGTGTTTTTTTATGGTTTTATTATTTGTTATTGTACTTTTAATTGATTATTAAGCAAAAATAAAACTGGTAGACACGTTTGACATCTACAAAGATTTTGTTGTGGCTCTAAATAACTATTAAAAAAACATATCTTTAAAAAAAGAGCCAGGAGTAATTGAGCAAAAAGAAGAAAAACAAAAGATTATTTTATAGAACCTAAACTAAATAATT
The DNA here is from genome assembly GCA_014170235.1 of Listronotus bonariensis. Taxonomy (NCBI): domain Eukaryota; kingdom Metazoa; phylum Arthropoda; class Insecta; order Coleoptera; family Curculionidae; genus Listronotus; species Listronotus bonariensis. Next base: position 21,606 of record JACEGR010002119.1, on the reverse strand, counting down.
ACCAGTTGCAGATATGTAGAGAGTTAAACAATTATTAAATCTGCCAGAAAAGAAAAAAGTTACAAAAAAAAAAAAAGAAAATGGCTCTTTAATTAGCCTTACAGATAATAATGTGGAGAGTATTAAATTATTATTGGCCATAAGGATAAAATGTAGACCAAAACTCCAAGGTAATACCGTAATTGGACTAAGTGCAAAAAAAAGCAAATACAATAAATATGATAATTAAAAGTGTATTTTTTACAGTATGTTCTGAATGTAGTTTTATTTCCCATCTGGAACTACTTACTTGCCTTACCAGTTAGTTCTTATTTTATATCGTATAAAACAAATTTAAATAGTTTTTTTATTGGAATAATTATGTAATATCCGTATTTGTTAATAATTCTACGATATACGATATAAAATAAAAAAAATAAGGGTTTAGGTAAGTAAGTAATACCATGAGTCAAATTTTGGAAGTAGTTTAGACATTTTAGAGGAGTTTTAGAGTAGAAATTATGAGAGAAAGTGACAAAAAGTTGGAGTGGCCAAGAAATAATGTATTCTTAAAGTCACTTTTATTAAAAAGTAATATATAATCAATGTCCTTTAAAAGCAAATGAGTTATTTAGTATTGACCGAGGAAAAGGCGAAAAGTCAGTAGACATAACGTTTACATAAAGTATAAACTTAAGCGTTTGGCGTTGACGGGTATAGAGAGTTTCATTAATACATATATTATCTTTTTTTTATTATTTTGATTAAGAAAAAGTAATGATAATAATTACCTAATATAGAGGAGGCAGTTGACGAGTGGCAGATTGGGAGATACATTCTTGTTCAAAGAGATCCCTTTATAGTTTTGGACCAAAAATTTGTAACAATATTTAGATTTACCAAAAATTTGGTGTATGAATTGGGAGAGGAACTCGGCACTTTCAAATGAATTTAAAGGTGGCAGATATTTACTTTTTGCCAAGAAAACAATAGTGTGGTTGTGTGTTTATTGTTATTCACTTGCTGGCCAAAACAAGTCAGCCGTTTGCTTCAAATGGTACACGGTGGCTTGTGTGTGTCAGCATTGTTTGAAAGCCGCTTTTAAGCGCTCCGGAAGAAAGTCAATTACTTATTTGTAGTTTATGAACGATAGTTAAACCATATACAGACTTTTCACGGATGGGGTTTACAAGAGGACAAATGGATAAAAACAATCTATTTTAAGCAAAGATTATTCTTGACTAAAATGTTCGCTTGTAAAAAATATGATTTACAAAGAGAAAATGTTGATGTTTACAGGGTAAGCAAAAACTTAAATAACATGGTTTTTCTTTAGGAGAAAATAACCTTTATTTTTAATTTTTAAGCAAAATATCATTGACAAAATGTATTAAGAATTACAGTTTAAATGACTTAATTATTGTTACAGGTGTATACATTTTTTTTTATAAGTTTATATTTTAAATTATTTAAATTTTTATAGTTAAATGACCTAAATACTGCTAATAATTTGCGTTTCAATCACCTGCTTTCTTCAAATTCGTACACAACACAATTTTTTAGCTGTAAACAAATGTGATTAGAGTATTTCTGCCAAATTATGGAGTTTAATAACCTCGTTTTATTGTTTTTATCGATTACAAACTAAATTTAAAAATATTTTTTAATGACATTTTACGTAAAATTAAAAATAAAAATAGTTTATTCTAAAGAAAAATCAATATGTTTTTTTAAGTTTATGGGAACTCTGTATGTACAAAGTCAACATTTTCTCTTCGTAAATTCTATTTTTCTACAAGCAGAAATTTTAATGAGGAATTACTTTTTTTCAAAAAATATTTGGTTTATTTGTTCTCTTGTAAACCCCATCCGTAGAGAGTCTGGATATATAAATTAAGCATAGAACATTTTAAAGGTTTCTTTAAACGCTAATCTTCTTATGTATAAAATTTAAATACAAATATAAAATAATTTTATAAAAACTTCTTGGGGTTCTGGGTTTCCCTTTAGATCGTTATTTAGGATTTTTAAAAATATTTTACTCCTTTTTAGGCTAAAAAAATAAGGTAGTTAAAAATCTATGTTCTAATCAAGCCAAAGGGTTACAAACTGTTTCATATATTATTAAAAATTAGGTAATATTTTTCTTTTTTATATATTATAAGTTCGAGTTCCCTGTTAACCCTTTAGCTTAAAATTTCCGAATAGATTGTACCTTATATCTAAGTATAAATTAAAACTAGACGCAGATTCAAGACAAATTACTTTTCTTAAAAATATTACTTAAAGCCAATATCTAAAAAATGAAAATTGACACAGTAAAAAAATAATTGTTCTTTAAATGTAATAACTTCTATTTTATATTCCGTGTAATATTCTTCCAGTTTAAATTATGAGCCAAACTTTACGCTTTTTAAAGTTTAAATGCTTGCTTTTTAACATTTTAAGTAATATACCTTAAAAATAAAACTGTTCAAGTAAAGGTAAATGTAAAAAAATAAAGAAAAGATCAAAATTTATTTTTACGCTGCTTAATTTTTTTTAATATTTAAAATTTCTTACAAAAGTTTCTCGTAATAATCTTTTTGACTAGGTTTTGGTGTATTGAGTTGCATGGCTTATCCACAATTACATCAACAGATTGCATATCGGTAATTATTATTAGTTGAAATAAATAGGTACCCAAAGATAGCAAAACACATTTGTTACTTGCATGATTTTAAACAAAGAGAACCTAAATTATCAAAACCTTTTATTGCTAGTTGTTATCTTTTTTCATTTAATAATAATAATTTTATTTGTAGGACTCTAGAAGACTATGAATATCCCTTAGGACCATTCCAGAAGACAAAATTGCATAATAGTTCAAGAATCATATCAAATGATCGATAATAATCAAAATAATAATGCCCAACATGACTCACACATAAATTACTAAGCTTTTGTAATTTGTAAAAATAATAAAAACAATCAATATTATTTTTTTGCCTTTATTTTAATTTCTTGGGTTTACAATAAAAAGGTACATTAGAGTATATAAACGTTGTTTTTATAAACACTGAGTTTTTTGTCCTGGAATCATTTTTGCAGATAAGCTCTTGAAAATACTCCCAGTTTATATAAAATATATTTCCTAAATAATACACCAGCTTGAAAAACCAATTAAATCCAGACACTTCTCTAGTGTTTCTCCCGTATAGTACAAATAATTTTACGAATCTGGCAGTAACCTAAAAATAAAAAAATACAAATTTCAGGTTTAAATAAGCAAACTAAACATTAATACGAGTTTAATGAGCATTATTTTAACTTTTAGCATTAGCAGGGTTAACTTAGGACATTGTAGAGTATATAAATTATAAAAGAAAGATTAAAAGCCATTAAAAAAGAGAATATTGTTCTATGAAAAGATCATTGGTTTAGGTTAGGTTTAGTTACGTAAGGGTTTTCGAGCTGTGAACTGGTAAAAGCAAGAAGAGACACGAATACAAAAGTGCAAATTGAATGTCTTTTTAAAGAAACCGGACAGGGTATCCTGGATAATTCGAAATGAATTTTTATGAAAATATTGGTATGCTACTAATGCACCCAATTTTACCTCACAGTTGCTTATCTGTATAGCATTTCCATTTAAAACAGCAATGAAATAATACCTTTCCATATTCTGGGCGCACTCATTTTTTGAAGAATTCAACAATAGAGCAGAGTTATTAATCAGTGTAGTAGCACATTGTTTAAGGCAAAAGGTACCCGGGAGGTCATTTTTGTAGGACCTTCTTTGTCTGTCTATCTAAACATGGTTCTGAGTTTTGATCCATGGCATGGGGGCCCTTGGGGTTGGAGGCCGTGTCAACGCTAAAGGACTATATGCCTCTGGCAATCTTCTGTTAGACTAAAAATATCGCAAATTTGTAGAAGGGAAACAAATATGTGGTCTATAAGTAAGACATTTGAAACTCACCTTTTTTCTACCTACTGATGCTCCCTATATTTGTGGACAAAGAAAACTACTCACCAGGTAATAAAACCAAAGTGCTACTTAATCAACACGTTGTTGCCAGTGGAAAACATCATTTTCAACTGAAATTTAATATTTACATGAAACGCGTAATAAGATGCTCTAACCTATATCTTTGGTTATTATTGTAAGGCAGCTACCTGCTGACTGATAGCCTAGCTTGCACCGCAAAGATCTTGGATTCTTTTAAATGAGTTTTAACTTAGTAATAAAATCAAAGTTGAGTATCAAACTTTACCATTTATGAGTTAGCATAGGATGAGAAGTATGCTTGACTTTGACAAATCTGTCATATTTTAAATTTTAATGCGGTGTTGTGCGCCAATTTGTGAAGTTGCTATGCACGAACGAACGACCTTTTGTTTTCATAAGGAAGCCTAGAGAAATAAAGAAAACTAATAAAACGCAGGCAAAAAGGCGCTTATATTTAATTTACAACTCACGTTTTTCGAAAGTCGGTTGCCACTGATAACCACAAAACTACTGCACCGATCCTTCTTGAAATTTTAAACACTATTTCTGTACATCATTTGACGTATCGCTGTCGAGTTTTTTTCATAATTTTGATTTTGCAATAATAAATTAGCCGATTTTTCCACAGGTGTGTTTCACTTCAAAGTGTTCGAAAAATGAAAAAATTAGAACAAAAACTCGACAGCGTTACCTGGGAAAACTATTATCTAACGAATGAACTGTGATCTTTGATTTCGGATGATCCAGCACCAAGCTGCTGAGGGGCACCGCAATTCAACTTTTTTCTTGAGACACGTCCGAGACAATCTGCTGCCATTGCGTATTTTTATTATTTTTTTGTATGATAAACATTCGAATGTCATACTTTAATGTACCATTGGTTGAGTAAATAAATTTTAACTGTGTTGTCAGAAAAAAAATCACGAAAACATGGCTATTTTTGTACGATTTGACCTAGTTATTTAATTTTATACTTTAGAAAAATAAAAAAATTGACAAGCCATCATATCAATGAAAATATCAAAAGAGACTTTAAACATGGCAGTAATTAAGGTCAAGAAACCTTGAAAATAAGGTATGACCCCCTACTAGAGGGTTACAGTTCAAGAAGTTAAAATTAAAGTGTACTAGCGTTATTCTTGATATGACCTACAGTGCTCAAAATTAGCTCTGTTTCATTTTTAACTGGCCCCCTTTATAAGTGACAGACAGTATCAGCTTGCTGCAGTGTTCCATGAGTTAAACCTTTTAATATTTCAATTTCTTTACTTACCTAAATTATTTATAAATAAAAAGTTACTAATTATTTAAACAATAATTACCACATTTTTTAATTGCATCTATAGGTTTTGTCAGCCAAAATATAAATTGTCAGGCGTAATTGTGCGTGTTATAGACAACCTTTTAGGCATTTTGATAGCAAAACGTTGTCTGAAATTTATTTTTTAGTTGAAACTTATTTTAACGCTTTTAAAATGTTTTTGTCACTTCTAACCTAAAGTATAAAGCACATGTGAATAAATTTTTCGCTAAAATATATTATTTTTACGTAACGTTACTCCTTGACATTTTGATTTTTAATAAATTTTGGTCGTTTCTATGGTAAGAGTAAGGCTTTCCGCAAGGAGTTAATGAAACAGCGACAAGGACGCGATTTTATTGCCTGGTAAGCGTATTTACATCTTGAAGCAAAAATCGTAATCTTTTTAGTACTTTCCTTACAACTGTGTTTAGCGTTATTAAAAAATATTTTTTTATTCTTTAACAAACATTATCTCATTAGGTTCCAAAATATTACGATAAACTGCCAAACAACAATAATACGCTGATATAAAACACTAAAAAGTTTTTGCCCAAACAGCACCTTTTTTTTACTTACATAGATATCATTGTGGCTCGGATATTGTTTATTGATAAAACTGTTTTAATTTATATTTTTAAGAGAGCAGTCATTAGAAAATATATTTACAATAACGTTTGTAAGTAACAAAAATGATATTTAATACCCAATTATTTCTGCAAATCTCTAAAACAAAAATTATAATATGTATATTAAATTATCCTTACTCCTTCCGAGCGCAGGTGCACTCACTTCGTCGTCATATCTTAAAGGATTTTAGGAAGTATTAATATTTGACCATTAAAATATACCACCAGTGCGATATTTAAGCTCTGGTCTTACGGGCAAATTAAAAAGTAAATAGTTTTTTTCATAAAAAAGCAAAAACAATATTTGTAGACGTACCCAGAGTCTTTGCACTTTTTTAATCGACGGTCACGATTCTAATAATAAAATAACATAACGTCTTTCCCATAAATTGGCTTGCTCATTATCAAATATAAATATAGGGTCTCCAGGTACTTAGCCGACAAACTTTGAGGGGTGATTCTACAATAGAAATTAGAAAAAAACCTTATATAAACATATGTCATCTACTTTTTCCTTTCTGAACTACGGGGTGTTAAATATATTTTTTTAATAATAACTTTTATACACATTCAGATATTTTATAAAATTTAAGAGACCTTTCTGCCTTCTGGTGCACATTTTTTGACATACAAAAATATACCATTATCATCCATTAAGGGTATAGAGTAAATATAATTAGGGAAAAAATGGTTTCCCACTGCTTTTTATAAAATTAAATTATATTTTTTAAATTTTGATTTAATTTCGAAGCAAATTTGATTTTTTTACCATTTTTTGTTGATGTACGATTTTTACCATTTTTTGACATTGTCAGTTTGTATTTCTAATATTAAAATTTACAGTAGGTATAAAATATCCTTCGTTATTTATTCTTTAATAAGATAAGAATCTTGCCGAGAAATGGTTTCTATTTATTTGCGCAAAAACCGTGCATCAAACAAAAAAGGTCAGGAAATTAAATTTTTGTCAAACTAAACGAGGATTTTTAAAAAATGCAGGGGCGTACGATTTTTTCTTAAAAAAATATTTACTTTAAACCCCTTATGGACGGTACTGGTAAAATTTGTTTTTTCCGTATCCTAAAAATGTCTTCTGGTGCAAACGGTGCGTATCCCAATTTTTTTTAATATCTGAATGGGTATAAAAGTTATTATAAAAATACATTTTTTTAAATTTTAACACCCCGTAGTTTAAAAACTAAGACGTTTAGGACATACATTATGTTTAAATGATTTTTTTATCGTAATTTTAATTGTAGAATTATCCTTTAAAGTTTTTCGGTAGAATACCTGGTATTCTGTATACTTAACTATCAATTTTTTTGGAAACCCTAGTATATCACAAACTTCGGTCCCTTTACAAGTGTCGATGCTCGAAACGCAAATATGTCGAAAACCTATCGGAAAGATGTAAAATCTCGTCCTTGTCGCTTGTACATCGACCAATGTGCGGAGAGCCTAAAGCTGCGTCCAGACATGTAACAATTCGCCAAACATCCGTCCAAACAATCCAACCTATTTGCGCGCTCCTTTGATGCAAAAACCGATAAGCTCTGAATCACCGGGGAATTGAAACGACGTGAATTCCGTCCACGTCCACGTCCGCGCTATGTGGGGGTATGTGGCGCGGCCAATTGTTGCAAGTCTGGGCGCAACATTAAGTAAAGGATCGATATGACATTGTAAAGGCGGTTTTTAATGCATTTGCTTATTTGTAAAATATTTTTTTTTACTTTTAATTTATCAAAGATAATTTATTTCTAAACGAGAGAAACCTATATTTAAAGCACTTTAATAAGGTAATAAATTTTTCTGGGAGCAATTTTTACAACTATAAGAGTTTCGGATGAGCGGGTATAAAACTCAAAGTTAATTTTATCAAAATAACAGCTAAAAGCGTAACAAAACTAAAGTTAACCTCGAGCAAGCAAAAGCTTTGTTTTCACTACTTTCTCACTTATTTATATTTAAAATTTGCAAACTGGATTGAAAGCAAAAAGCCCTTGTAACTCTTTTAGCTTTGTTACTGTATAATTTAGAGAAATTTTCATGTTTTCGTTTTCTGTTAAAAGCATCGTAAATTAGCAAACTTGTCTTTTGATATTAAAATTTTAATTTTTGGTTTTGGTTAGTATAATATATTGATTACAGAGGAAACTAACTTATTACACACGTACTTATGGTTTTAAAAATGACATATAACAAAAACTAAATTTACAGTTATTTATTTTTGCCTTAACAGTAAAACAGTTTAAAAAAATACAGGGCTTTCGGAAAGGTAAGGTCATAAATTACAGGGGTAATAAAGTAAGCCAAAATAATGTTAGAAATTCATATAAAAATAGTTATATCGCGCTTCGTTTGGAAGATATTGACCTTTAAAGTTAAAATTAAAGAAAAAAACATTTCATTTATAACTTACTTTCCACAGTACCACTATATTTGGGCAACTAAGTTACCTTGTACTAATGCTTTATTCCAAATAAACACGGCTGTTTAGTAAATCGGGATTATACAGGGTGGTGCAATTTTTTTCATTTTATGTATGCATTTTTGACACGGTGACAAATTTGACATTTTGTATAGACCGTTTTACCCTTTTTTTTCCTACAAAAAGGATTACCTTATTTAAATCGATATCTTAAACCGTTTTCTTTTAAATCGCATTTGATATCCAAAGATCCAGCTTTTTGTACATAATATTTTTTTTAGATTATAAAAATGTGGTAAAATTATTTAAAATGGCTTTTGTGAGCCTTTTTAATAATTTACCACAATTTAATAATTTCCTCAAAATTTTTTTTTTTTTCATAGAAAAACGGTCCAAGATATCGATTAAAATAAGATACACTTTTTTTTGTATAAAAATAATCACGAAATTAAACCGTAAAAGCAAAATGTCAAATTTGTCACCTGTGCTAAAAATGCATACATTAAAAGAAAAAAATCGTTCCACCCTGTATAATTCCGACTTACTAGACAACCGTTTACCTATAAAAAGAAGCAATACCATTAGGTTATTTATTTGCCCAAAAATCATTGGTACTGTGGCAACAGTCCCTAGGATATAATTGAAATAAGATTATTTTAATTCTAACTTTGAGGGTCAATATCTTCCTAACGAAGCGATAGTACATTTTTTTTATATAAAATGCTAACATTACTTTAGCTCACTTTATCACCCCTGTCATTTATAACCTCAACTTTTCGGACACCCTGTATAACTTGACAATGATTTCTTTTTTATCTGAAAAGTGAGATATGGGACCCACACGAAATACAAAGCGTAAAAGATGTAAGGGCCTATTTTTAAGCTTATTCTATAAAAAGATTTATAAACATATCCTCAAGAAATGCATTGATTTCAAGATACAGGATGTTAAATAAAAAAAAGTTTGTTTTTTAGTTTTATGGCTTTAATATTTTTTATAATAAAATTTGGCAGTGTTAGTGTAGGGTCTATTGGGCCCTTACTTAATTAAACCATTTAAATCCAATTTTATCTGGGTGGCATCTGTTAAGAATTTCTGACAAAAGTGAGGTACGCGACTAACTTTTGTGCAATTTACATATACAATGACCGCCAGAAATGTTAAACCATATAAAAAAAACTTATTTTTGATTTCTCAAGAAATCTTATTCTTAATAAAAATCTCTACATAGGTACACTTAAATTTACAAAACACTCATCAGAATTTAAATAAACCGTAGCGTATTTAAAGTAGATGCTGCGAATATGGCACAAGAAAAATCTACCTTTATTTTTAAACTAAAAGAAAAATATTATTTGAAAAACTTGTTTAAAATCAAACGTTATATCATACTTTAAAAGCAGAACCTTTTACTAAAAAATTGGAAAAAGTGACTTTTCCAATTTACCCCCTATCAGTGTCGGCGCTAGGCGTGAGCGAGGTTGGCCAAGAGCTTGTGCGCGAATTGTGAATTTTCTGCCAATGGAAAATAATAAATAACAATCAAAAATAAAGTTGGTAAAATATTTTTTACTTAGAAAAATATTTAATTTTTTTAAATAAACGAAAACCTAAATTTTGAGCACAAATAAATAATTACTTTTAATGAAAAATAAATCGTCAACTATTTTTGGTTTCCTGAATTTTTGTTCTTTATAAAAACTGAACAGTTAAACAAGTTACAGTAATTCTTGATATTTCTTTTAGAACCCTGTTATAGGTGGTGTGATAGTTCGTAGATTGATTTTAACGCGATTTTAATTATAATTGTGGCTTATGATTATTATACCAAATTATCTTCGACACAAAAAATATGTAAGCACCTTGTTTTATATTATTAGTCATTATTTTTTCTAAAACTTTTCTTTTTTTTAATAATTGTTTTAATCCTTAATAAAATTATTTCACTAACTTTTTTTCTATTATTAGTCCTTTTTGGCCTTAGCAATTATTTCCCAAGTTTATGCGTGAAAGTTAAGAATCACCCTGTATATTAAAAGCTATATTGGCCTTAATTAAAAAACTTTTGTAAAAAAAAAGACATATTAGAATTTGCAAAAACAAGTTGTTTTTTTTTTTGCTTTACCAAACGTCTCTCTACAGAAATCTAAGTTTTTATAGCAAAGTCTAAATTTCTATTTTTTAAAATAAATTTAATTAGGAAAGTTTTTTTTACAAATTTTAAATTTGCCAAACTTAACAATTTTTTTAAAATTATAACCAGCTAATTTTTTTGTATTATCTTACAATAAAAAAGTGCATTAAATAAAAAAATGACACACTTGCTACTATTTTTTTGGAATCCAGTATTTGCAAAATAATTAGACGAATTTATAGATTATGGTTAGTACTTGTTCTCTAAGTAAACATTATAAAATTCTACAGTTTTATTTTTTTATTTTAAAATAATTGTAATAAAAAACACTTTTTAAAACTAGGTGACAAAATTTATTTAAAGGTTGTTTTGAAGTTTTATAAACCGCTTGTAAAATGTGGTATATCGTGTCAACTCTAAGCTGAGGGTTAAAACACAAATGGTTACACCTAAGGCTATAAAAATTGTTTATAATGTGACGTAATGTCGGTACTGGACATATGTAATGTTTTTATTTTTATAAAATATGGTAAGTCGGCTGTAATGTCGGTACTGGACATATGTAATGTTTTTATTTTTATAAAATATGGTAAGTCGGCTAGAAGTTAACGCCCCAGGTTAAACCAAGGATTAACATGGATTTTTCTTATCTTTTTGTTAATTTTTTGGTTAGTGTGTGCCATCGCCCGTTTTTAAGTAATAGCATCCAATACTAAAACATTGTGTGATATTTAGCAAATAAAGACAACAAACGTTCAAGATTTTATAGTTTTATTAGCAATTAAATGCAAGAAAAAATGTTTTAAAAACACTTAAACATTTTACATTCTTAAGAATTTAATGGTTAAAAAACAAATTAATTCGCGAAAAAGGCCTGAGCCTTTTTTCGTTCACAAAAAGGCAATATATGGAAAGGCGTAAAGAACTTTGCACGTTAACTTATCTCATTAAACTCGTATATTACATGTGGTGAGCGTTATTATACTTGGATGACTACCGTAATGTTTCTTAGTGCTAGTTTAAAAGTAAAAGAAAATTTATAGATTCGACTTTTATGGATTTTTTTAATATTAATAACTTTTAATATGAATTTTAATAAAACGAAATAAATAAATCCAAATATTTATAAATCCTTTTCTCTCTTTCTTCGTTAAAAATACTAATTTTAAAAACTCGTTTTAATAAATAATTGCTTTTATGGTTTTAATTATGAAAGATATATTTATTTATTTATTTACTAGCTGCCCGCCCTAACGTTGTTGTCGCTCAGTACTTAAAAGGCTAACGACAGACAGACCAAGACGGTCCAAGACTGACGGAAACTTAGCGAGTCCAACAGAGTGCCACTGAGTCCTATCGAAACAGACCGTGTCCCACAGAAACCTACCGAGTACGAAAATGATTTACCGAGTGCGTACGACTCCAGTTAGACCAACCCGCTTAGCAAAAGAGGGACCCGCCTGGCAACAGATCAATCATCCTAGCAACAAACAGATCAAACTGCCTAGAAACAAATGAATTCACCTAACCACAGATTAATCCGCCCAGCAATCAAAAAATACCCCTGCTATAGCTTAGCAATGGGTCAATCTATCTAGCAACGGATTAATCCTAACCAAAAATATTTTAGCAACCGATTAATCTGTCTAGCAACAGGTGAAAGGTCAATCCGCTCAGCAAAAGACTAACCGACTGATCGACAGGCGACACGGCTGACATTAGATTAGATTAGATTAGATTAGAATAGGGCCGGGATAACCCATGCACTGAAGCCGCTCGGCTTATTGTGCGCCCTGTCATTTTACGTCTGGGTGATGTCAGCCAGACAGGACCTACAGCTTAACGTGGGTTCCGAACCACGGTCCTATGAGCGACAACTTAAGACCTCGTCCCCACCCAGGGGCACTACTGAACCTACCAACTGAGTGGGGTCCGCATGTCTACGGTTGCGCAGGACACGGCAAAGTGTGTTCCGGCGCCCTGGTCCTTTAGTGGCCTTCAGCGTCGATACATTTTGCACTTTGTCCGTCTGGTGTTGAGCTAACCACTAAATTTCCGACCAACTTATAAATAAGTATTTGGCCTCAGCAGGATTCGAACCCACCTCACGTCCGTGTGCGCTCAACAAACTTAACGCCTTTACACGCTAAGCCATCACCGGACTCACGGCTGACATAGGAGATAAAAACTATCCTATTCTTTAAGGTAAACCCAGTTTTATTAATTAGAATCGGTTGGGTACTTTTGGAGGTTAGCTCGAACGTACATCGTGATATATATAGATTGGTTGAAAATAGGAAAACAAACAGATAAAAGTCCAAAAAAGTATCAACAAAATTACATTAACTTAGACATATGAAGATAAATAACAGATAACTAAAACTAAAAATAGAATATAACAACAGATTATTTTGTTTACCATTAGTACAATATTGCGTTTAACCTATTTTATATCATTCCAAATAATAATTTCAAAGTTTAATTTGCATTAAACAAAAAAGTTGTAAAAATACATTATTAATAATATTAATATAGGGAAATAGGTAGAGCACGTTTTCGCATAATACAGTGCGTTTCTAAAGTCAGGACCACCTCCTAACAATTAAATTGTTTGGTATTTTTTTATGGTAGTTTAAGGCCTTAAGTCAAACATCATAAGCCAAATTTTAGGCAAAAAATTATAGATATAAAATGGAGTGGGGTTTTGGAACAGAGCATTTTAAAACTCCTGACGACTACTTTATAACCCAAAAATGTAAAGTTTATAACCTTACCCACTACAAAATGTCTTAACTTTAAAAGTTAACTAAATAGCTAATATAGATGACCATAATTCCGAAACTTATAAAGTTATACAGGGTGTCTCTAAAAGGTCTGTAAAAAATGCTACTACAAATTCCTTTGGCCAAAATACAACGATCTAACGTAATTTACCAAAATATAGCCCAAAAGTTGACCGCTTGAAAGATACAGGGTGTCAAAGTTTTAATTTTATTTTGGTTATTTTTAAATATTTTTTTAACATTAAACATTTTTGACCAAATTTGGTATTGTAAGGTTTTTAGGATTGGAAATCGGAAGCTGCCTATATTTTTCCAATAAAATGTTAACCGAGCCACCTGCAATCCTTTGCTTTTTTTTTAAATACCATAACTTTTTGGTGCCCTGGTATATTATGACTTAAATACAATTTTTTTCCTATAATTTTTGTTTAAAAGTAAAAAAAAATGAAAAATTTGACACCCTGTACCTTGCAAACCAGCCACCTTTCGACTAAGGTAAATTGCATTAAATTGTTGTATTTTGGCCCAAAGAATTTGTGGTAGCATTTTTATAGAGATTTAAGAAAAATTCGGGTGGCCTAGATAAAACGAGAAAGGTTTATTTTGTGTGGTATAAAACGTTTAATCCGACATATCTCATAAACGGTTGCTCGTATCAATATTTACCAAGTATACCATTTTTTAACAAAAATTATAGGAGAAAGGAAATTGTATATTTAAGTCATATTATTCCGGGGCACCAAAAAATACGGTATTAAAAAAAAAACTCCCAAAACCAAATTTGGTCAAAAAATGTTTAATGTTAAAGAAAATATTTAAAAATTACCAAAATAAAATTAAAATATTGACACCCTGTATCCCCCAAACGGTCAACGATTGGACTAAGGTAAATTGCGTTAAATCATTATATTTTGGCCCAAGGAATGTGTGATAGCTTTTTGTACAGACCCTTTACAGACAGACACTCTGTATATAAATTAATGTAGTATTTTATTAAAGTACTTCCAAAGATCTTTCTAATGGTAAAATTTGTGATAATATAGGTAGTAGGGCCAAAAGTATTTATTTTTATTGAGACACCCTATAGAGTACCATAGTACCAATGATACTTGGGCAACTAGATGACCTCAATCTAATGCTTCTTTCCTTATGTAAACGGCTGTTTAATAGGTCGGAATTATACAGGGTGAGACCTTTTTTTTAGTTTTATGTACACATTTTTGACAAACGAGAAATAATTTACATTTTGCGTTGACCGTTTAATTTCTATCATATTTTTTCTACAAAAATATATACATACATTATTTAATTTGGTATCGTATACGGTTTTTAAAAAACGGGATTTTAAATAAATTGACTATCTACGGATGAGGTTTACAAGAGGACAAATGGACCAAAAATTTATTTTTTGAAAAAAGTCATTCTTCATAGAAATTTTATGCATAAAAAAGATTTTATTTACGATGAAAAATTGTTAATTTTGTATACAGGGTCGGCAAAAGCTTAAATATATTATTTTTTTCAAGATTAAATAAGCTTTATTTTTTATTTTTAGGCAAAATGTTATTATAAAAATTTGTTTTAAAAATAAAGTTTGTAATCGATACAAATAATATTAAAAAGTTTTGTTAAACCCCATTTGGCAAAAACGCCTTAATTATATTTGTTTACAGCAAAATAATTGTGTTTTGTAGAAATTTGGAAAAAGCAGGTGTTTAAAAAGTAAATTATAAGAGTTTTTTAGAACATTTTACTAAAAAAAATTAAAATAATTAATTTTTGGTAACTTCAAAATTAATGAAACTTTTTAATACCCCCGTAAAATTATTAAAATCATTTAAACTGCTATTCCTAATTCATTTTTGTAATTCAATTTTGCCTAAAAGTAAACAATAAAGGTGGTTTGCTCTTGGAGAAAAATCACATTTATTCAAGTTTTTGCAAATCCTGTATACAAAATTAACATTTTCTTTTCGTGAATCATATTTTTTCTACAAGCAAAATGGCTTTTTTTTTCAAAAAATTTATTTTTTGTCCATTTATCCTTTTGGTAACACCATTCGTGGATAGTCTGTAGACATATTATTGGCATTTTGTATAAAATAAAAAAAAATATTCATTTGAAAAATTAATAATTAAAATATATTAAAAAACTGTGTTTGTGAGCTCCTTCAACATTTATTTTCAGATAAAGACTGGTTTTAGTAGTTTAATCATATTTTCATGATATTTTTACATAAATGTGTTTTTTTTATAACATACCAAATGCCGGTGTGTCTTTATTTAAAATGCGATATTATGAAAAACGATACAAGATGTCAGTTCAAGTACGGTATGGTTGTTAAGAATAAAAGAATCCAAGCAAAATGTCGAATTCGTCACCTTGGTCAAAAATACATACATAAAAAGAAAACAAATCGTCTCTTCATGTATAATTCTGACTTACTAAACAACCGTTTACCAGAAGCATTAGTATGAAGTTATTTAGTTGTCCAAATATCGCTGGTACAGTGGCAACAATTAAAAAAATAAAAAAAATAAGTTTTTTAATTGTAACTTTGAAAACTACTCCCTAATAAAGCGCAAGAAAACTTTTTTATATGAAGTACTAACAATATGTTCACCCATTTTATCACCGCTAATATTTATGACCATACCTTTTCGGACACCCTGTATTATATCACTACTAAAAAGACCTTTAATCAAGCTTTCGGCAAATACCACATTAAGTATTACCAATTTTATAGTTTTGGAAAGATGGCTATTAAAATTAGGTACCAATTCGTTAATTTTACTTAACTTTAATCATAAATAAATGGATATCTTTTTCTAATTAATATACAGACTGTCCACGGATGGAGTTAACAATACGACAAATGGACTAAAAATTTTATTTTTGACAAAAAGTCATTCTATATAAATAATTTTGCTTGTAAAAAATAGGATTCACGAAGGGAAAATGTAGATTTTGTATACAGGGTTCGCAAAAATATAAAAACGTGATTTTTCTTCAAGAGTAAACTACCTTTATTTTTCATTTTAAAGCAAAATATCATGTAGAAAATTTATTTAGGTGTCAAAAATAAATATAAAACTTATTTTGAAGGTATGAGAAATTATTTATTTTAAATTTTTATAATAAAATGACCTAAAAACTCTCACAATTAGCTTTTTAAGCACCTGCTTTCTCCAAATTCCTACACAACACAATTTTTTAGCTGTTAATACATATTCTCGGCAAATTATGGAGTTTAATAAAATTTTGTATTTTTGTTTTTATTGACTACAAACGTTATTATAACAATAAAGTAAATTTTCCTAATAAAATTTTGCTTGAAAATGGAAAATAAAGGTAGTTTACTCTTGCAGAAAAATCATGTTCTTTAAATTTTTGCGAACCCTGTATACAAAAACAACAATATCAACATCGTAAGTGGTATTTTTTAAAAGAATTTTTTTTTTTATAAAGAATGACTTTTTGAAACGTGAAATATTTGGTCCGTTTGTCCTCTTGGTAACCCAATCCGTGAACAGTATGTTCTAATATAGTTTATAGAAGTTTTTATTTATTGGAATTTTCTAAATTTATAAATATATTTGGTAAACGAATAAACTAAAAAGTAACCAAAGAGTTGATTTTAAAACTTAAACATTTATAAAGAACACTGGTAAGTCTAAGAATCATAAAATTAAACCAATTTTAGCCCCATTTATAAATTTGGATAACGAGCAAATAAAAAAACTAAACTAAAAAGTAAATAAATGCATTTAGCATAACCTTTTAAATGGTTAAATCTAGGCAAATCTAAAGCTATTTTATTTTATTTTATTATTAGAACGGCAGACAACAATAAAAAACAAAGTCAACAAGGTCTAACTGCAAAAGTTTATCCGGTAATATTTTAATAAAAAGCTTACTAAAATATAAAAATTTGTCCAAAAATTCATTTAGGATGACTTCTTCAAAATTAAAAATTTATTAGAGCTAATACTTGCTGTGTTTTCCTTTATACAATATTTTAAATTTATCTAAACAATAATATATAAGTTTAATTGCTATTAACATAAAAATTGCTTAGATAAGTTAAATTTATTATGAAACCGTAGAGGATTCCGTTTCTAATATTTTTTTAATTAGTTTCGGCTTTTGCTATGAATTACACATAAAAATTAAAGCAAAAACAAAATGCATAAAATTAATGCTTAAACAAATTGAAAGTTTTCTAACAACAAAAAAAGACGTGCATCGATGGACCGGTAATACAGGCTTAAAACTTCCAGTTTCCATCTAACCAAACTTACCTTTAAGAAGAAAAACAAAGAAAAAAATAACAGTCTTTGAAATGGCCATTTTTATTGGCGGAATAGTTTTATTACCACAAACACTTCATTTTATTACTCAACAAATAGCGATAGTTTTGCCGAAAGTTCTAAACAACTTGGCGGCATAAAATTTGATCCGAGACGTCTATAAGGAGCATCGAGGTGCGTCGGGGCGCCGACAGCGTAGCAGCAGAACGACAAACTAAGTGCGAAATAAAAGCTGGGAGTTCCGCGATGCGCAGGCAGGTTGCCGGCGTGAATTTGCCAACGAATTGCCAAAATAATTCGTCGCATGTGGACTCCACTTATAAAACTTATTGCAGCAGTTTTTACTGGGTGCAGTCAACACTTTATGATTTTCTTTCGTGCCAATAAATTTTGTTAGTATGATGTTACTGCCAAAAAGCATTTATTTAATTGTTTTTGTAATAAAAAATTCAACCCTTTTGTGGGGTTTAAAACTAGGCAGTGTAAGACACTTCCATTAACAAATCATCCTTTGTTAAAATATTTTTTTAATAATCTTGTATGTATGTAACTCTTCTAATTAGCGCCCTCTATATTTTACTCTTATTTTGCTACCTCAGGTTTAACTTACTGTTAATTCGGAAGGATAAATGGAAATAACTCGATATTTCTAAAAAGCATTAATTGTTTCATATACTAATATCAGAAAAGTTTATAGCAGTCATCTAAAGTTAGTTTTTCATTTCCAGGAAAATATATATCATTTCTCATGGGTTACACATGCCCCATAAAAGAAGCAAGTGTAACCAGGGCATGGGGTAAGTGGAACTTGTCTAAATTCTCATATAGAAAGCATTAAAATACAACAGGGCAAATGTATATAAAATGTTTTTCCCTTTCTATAATTTTTAATTTTCTTTTTTTTTTTAATTTTTAGACTTTAATTAAGAAAAAGCATTCATTTTTAGCCTGTCTTTATTTCTTATTTTATTTTCTATGTTTTTTATTGTTGGTAAAACCTAAATGATACTTTTTAAGGCTTCAAAAAGATCAATATAAATCATTGGTAAGAGTTCGATAAAGTGACATTCTATATTGCAACAGTAGTTCTAGTATTAAGGCCTTACTGCACCTCCACTTTGCCAAAAAATCAAAACTTTTAAGTTATAAATATCTTGTTTATTAAAAAGCAAACAACACTTTGTAAAATATTAGCTTATAAACTTAGGCTAAATCATAAGAGTCAAAACGAACATGAAATGTGATTTTTCCCCGCTTATCGATAACTGGGGGTGGTAGAAACTTGTAAACTTCATCTGGCCTAATGATACTAATATCATCGACGTCTGGCCAATGAAATGAGGAAGATGCTCCAATCCTTCTGGTAAATTTTACGCAAAAACATGTTTTTTTTTCAATGACTTGAGCTACATACATCTTGGTTGTTTTCTTTGATGAAAGTTTGACGATTATCAAATCAGCTACACTTAGTGCTCCAAAATCTTTATCAATCAGTTCCATAAGTTGGTCTTCCTCTTCTTTTTCTTGAGTTTCATCGGAAAGACTACCGTCATCCGAATCATCTTCGACAAGGTTTGCAGGTTCATCATCATCGTCGTCACTTTCAACTGAAGGCATTGCTGGCTTTAATTTGGCCCTTTTTGTTTTTTGATAATCTTTCTTTTTCTTTTCTTTATTGGCTTTTTCTCAACAGCTTTGACAGATGTTATTATCTCGGCTCCTGAGAAAACCCTTTTTCTATCAGCTTTTATGTGAGCAATTTGTTTCACTTTTTCCAATAATAATTCGTCAAACGATTTTTTGTGTACATTTGACTGTTCATTTTGTATAATGGAAGATGTATTAGGCAGTAATTGATATATCTGTATCCTCTGTAGCGGGATTTAAAGAAAGGCACGCAGCAGATGTTGAGGGCCTGGGTTCGGTAGGGTCCTTTTCTAGATGATGGAATGTTGAACACCCAGATATGGTGTCGGCCTTTTCATTTTGCAAAGAAAAAAGCCACCTTTGGTATGCATCTGGCTCAAATTTATCTGACGGAACCACTCTATCAGAAAAAAGGAAAATTTCCCCTTTTTCAAAACCACTTTTTATTAATTCAGAATTAAGGTCTTTCCAAATTGTGGCAATCATGGTGGAGAATGCTGATTTTGTCAATTTCCTGCCATAATTTTTTCTTTGCCACTTTACCAATTCTTCATCCCACTTTATTTTCATAGGCCTAAAGACACTCAAGTCTAGCTGTTGCAAAACGTGACTTGTGTGTGGCGGAAATTTTAATATTGTAACTTCTTCATCTCTTGCCTTTTGAACCAGTGGCAAACCCACATGGGAAGAATGACCATCATATAGTAGAACAGCCAGTCTTTTAGTGTGAATATTACGCAAAAAATTTCGTGTAAAGTAATTGGTAAATATTTCAGCTTCCATCCAGCCGTTTTTGGTGGCCGCATAAGCAACATCATCAAATCCTGTGGATCTAGGTGCCATCCAGGAGTCCCAAACATTTTTCCCCTAAACACTATTTAGAGAGGTAACTTTTCACCGGCAGCGTTCGCTGCAAATAAGACTGTAATATTTTCTTTTCCGGGGCCGCTAGTTGCTCGGTAAGAAGGTGTTCTTATTTGTCCAAGAACTTTAACTCGAGTGGGGTCCATGCAAAAGCCAGTCTCATCAAGGTTCCAAATCTCAGTCGGAGCAACGTCGGTAGTAACTTCCTTTAATAATTTAAAGTAGTCATGTATTACAAACGGATCAATACTTTTTTCCTCGCAGCCTCTACAGCTTGAGGTTTTTTTAAACTTAAGTTATGAGTTTTCTAAATCGAATAAAAAAATCATTACCGGGAACGCCATCTTTAAAAGGTGTTTTGATATTATTTTCTCGAACATATTGACCAATGGTTTCTAGAACTTCTTTTTGGAAAGACCGAACCCCCAGTTTTCCATAGATTTAAGGCCATCTGCAATTTTTTGTTTCATCTTCATAAGAAAGAGCTGTTGGTCGGCCAAGACGACTTACTTTTTACCCCCTTTGTCCTTTTACATGTTTAAAAGAGTTGCCTTAGGAATATTATACAACTTTGCAACACGGTATGTTTTTAAAATTCCATTTTTTTACAGCTGTCACTGCATTACTTAAATCTTCAGGAGAATAAGACGGTGGTGCCTTTTTACGCTTATAATTTCTGATCATGTCTGTAATAAACCTAAAATACAATTTCAACACTTTAATCAAATAACTAGCAAATGTAACAACTTTTGTTCCATTTAAGGCCTTACGGAGCGACGTTTTAAAGTTAACAAAAAATTTTTTTGCTTTTACGCAAATATAAATTACCTAAAATATAGTCCGACTAAACAGCCGAAACAAGTACCTCTGAGATAAAACCCCATACCATATCTAGTTACATCTCAGGGGTATTTGTTTTGGCAGTCTAGTTAGCTTAGGTGTTAGGTAATCTTTAATGTTGCGTAAAAGCCAAAAAAATTTTTTAAACAAATAGCGCAACTAAAACGTAAAATTTCCTGAAGTTAGTCTAAATCGAAGCTGTGTTTTGACTTTGAAACTTTTAATACGTATACTCGTATTAGCTTATGTTAAGCATTGCACATTTAAACTAAGTTTAAAACGTATGTAGGTGTATTTTACCTCTATCCAAATACTCTGTGGGGCAAGTGTAAACTATGGTTCCACTTACCCCAATAGGTGTTTTTCTCGGGGCAAGTGAAACCTAAGCTCTTTTTAGGTTAGTTATTTAAAAAATCTCTAACACCTAACACTTTATCTTAAAACTATTTATAAACAATTACCTACCTTGAAAATATTCACAAATTTTCTAAAATCAAATATTTGAAAGAGAAGAGCACAACGTACGGTTTAGCTCCTGTTCGAGCGAACGTGCATGTATCGGCAATGGTATGCACTTTCTAGAACTTCTGTTGCCGGGCCGGTCACATTGCGCAAGGTTCTAACATTAGGTGCTAATACTGTACATTTCCGAAAGATGGACATATAAATATTGCCGTTAGGCGAAATAAGGGGATA